>JAIUZE010020704.1:0-24297 GCA_022085475.1 Heliosperma pusillum
TTTTAAGTTGTAGGAAATTTTTATGATGATTTATTGTTCTTGATAATTTTTAAGTTGTCGGAAATTTTTATGATGATTTATTGTTCTTGATAATTTTTAAGTTGTAGGAAATTTTTATGATGATTTATTATTCTTGAAGAATTTTAATGATTTTTACTAAGTTATGATTTTTATGTTGTTTTAGTGTTCTTGACAAATTTTGATGATTTTTAATAATAATGATTTTTGTAAGGATGAATGTTAAAATGGTTGTTTGATGATTAAAAACATGGTGGAATTTATTTGATGTTGTTGTTGGTGGGGCCGAATTGTGTGGCTAGAACCGGACCAAACCAGACCGGTCCAGGCCGGTTCAGACCCGGTCTGGGTTGGTCAAGGTGGGTCCGGGTTTTGGTCTTTGGGTGGTGTCGATGTTTGATTGATTGGTTGTTGTTTTGACGGGTTTTAAATATGTTAAAGCATGCGGGAAATATTAGGAAGCGGTTTTTAGTAAAATCGAATCAAAGGCCAAAACAGCCCAATTCTGTCCGTGAGGCCCAAAACAGGCCCATGTGGGTCCGGCCCAATTCAGCCCGTGGGTCCCACTTTGGGACTCGTGTCGGTTTTTGAGTTATCGTCATTTTTATCGGGTTTTGTAATATTTAGCAAGTGGGAAATATTAATAAGTAAAATATTTAATTAAAAAGGTTTTCATAAAATTATTATTTCTCACATGTTAGAAATTATAATACGAGATTGTAGTTTACGTTGAAATCATTTAAGTCAAGCGGGTTTTGGGTATAATATGATAATTCACATGTTAGAAGTAGTAATAAAATAACATGTAATGACTATGTTGATTTTATGTCTATGTGATAAAGACTCTGCTTCTAGCCGGTTTGATCCAACGGGTTTGGTCAAACTAAGATCTAGTCAGCCCCGATTTTACTGATGACCCGTCGCGGGACTCGGGTCGGGGATTTGTCTTCAAGTATGGTTGTATTTAATTAATGAATTAGCCTTAGTAGATATGAGGCGATATGATATTTGATTAATATTTATATGCAATTAGTCACATGATAGGATGTGTTCTCGTGACTGTTTGTTTATATGGTTGGTGTCGTGTTGACTAAGTACCCATAGAGAATTATGGATATATGGCGTCTTGACCATTCTAATGCTAAATGAGTAGCTTGGACCATGACATTGATAGGCTCGTACTATCTTTAACGAGCATATGGAGTTCACAGCTTGATAGCTTTTGTGTCCCGGCTTGGTGGGTTTATATCCAAGTCGGGGCATGGCTGACTCTCCTTTGGGACTGGATCCAGCTAGTATAGCATCTCTGTTTGGGGGTGCTGTAGAGTTTCTATAGACGGTTATGTCATGGGACGGGGAACGGAATAGCTGTTGTCGCTAGGTCTGATCAGTCTAGGACTAGGATGTTTTCCTACCTTGTGGTATAGCCTCGAGTTACAGGAGTCGACTATTGACTGGACTAAGAACTTATGCCTGTTTGTAGAAGTATTGGTCTTTCATGTTTGTATGATTCTATGATTTTTAGAGTGAGATGCAAGCCGGCTAAGATTGATAGAGTTTGGCTTACTGGTTGTTAACTGATTCACATGATTACGTGTTGATTAGGGTTTGAGTGTATCACGGCCATGTTTCTGAGAGGAACCTCTGAGCTAGCATACCAGCTTCCCTACCTCGAGTTATAGATTATTATCGGTTTCACATGACAGCTTTCACATGCTAGGTTATTTGTTAGTTATCTGTTCCATAACATGAAAAGCATATCATATATGTTAAAGTTTTGTATTGTCCATATACATTGCTTTTATGTTATTCATGTTTTATTAAACTCGACATTTCGTGGCTGGGAGAACTCGGAGTTACTCCCCACTGACTGTGGCTTCCGTGTTTATATTTAATGCGGTTGGCAGGTTTGTGATGCATACATTGGGTACAGTGACGAGCTAGCGAGCGAAGTATTTACCTGGACCTATATTCGGTTCTTAGATTGTATATTATTTATACACTCCTTTTATTTCCGTATTTATACGGGAGATATGTCTCCCGTCTTGTATAATTCTTATGTAAAATTTTATTTCCTTTTCATTATGAACCTTTGTATTTAAGACACCCTTATTATGTATTCTCATATTTTATTCAGTTAAATTATTTTTTTTTCTTTCCGCAAATTTGAGGGTGTCACATGCATGCCAAATCCCCACTTAAATCACACATGCATTTTATCGAGTTAATCGACCGCGACAATTATAATTATCGATAGTTCACCTATTTAGTTCACTTAAAAGGAGATAGATAATATAAATTGACTTGACCTCTATTTTATTAATTGAGATTTAGCCTTAACAAATAGTAGAACCCATGAATCCCAATTTCGTAAGGAAGTAGGTTCGGCTCACCGAGGTGCTAAACTTATTACGTTGGGTAAGTGGGGCAATAAATCGTTATTGCATCAAAATTTGGTTGAACGCAACGGAAAGATTATGGTCCGTGGCCCATGTGTTCCGGGCTAAAGACGACAATAAAGTATTTCATCGACAAAGAATTCTAATTGTAGAATTGGTTAAAGAGTTAATCCACCAAGTAATATTAATAAAGTTCGTGGAGTCCGTGGCTCACATAAACCCGAATTAATATAGGATTTGGGTCTTGGAATCATTTATGTAATTGGGTAGAGGTCCTTATATAAATGCTAAACTTGTTTAAAATGTTTACGAGTATTTAATAAAATAGATGTTGATGTTTCTTTCATCTCATATTTTGTAGTCAAAACTTGTTTTATTCGCAATGTTGGCAAATGATAACGAGGTTCGACCTCCCGCACCACTACTCACCACCGTATCATGGCTTAGATCCTTTATGGATCAATGCAAATTCGAAAAGAATTGTTCTAATTTCGCAAATTGGAATGGGCAACTTTGCCTTGCCACCAAAAGGTGATGGTACTCGTTACCTCACCAAGGCTTATCCCAACGCTCCTAAATGCAAGGTCAACTAATACCCTAAAGGTGGCCTATGATACCTACCAAAAAGAATCGGCCACGATCAAGAATGTCTTGAGCTTCTCTATAGATGTCGTGATTCAAAGGAATGTCATAAAGATGAATTTCACGTATGAGATCTAAACTAAACTCGTGACCATGTTTTCACGAGCTCTTAGGATCATTCAATATGAAATCGCTTCTTAAATTTTCGACCTTCAACATGAAGGATGGTCAATATGTTTGCTCACACGTACTCAAATGATTGAGCATATCGAGATACTCAAGAAGTAAGGAATAACGATTCCTGATCAACTTGTGATTGAACGCATACTCCACTCCCTAAACCGTATCAAAGGGTTTGTTAATTTTAGGATGTACTTCAACCTGCAAATTGTAACCACGACTCTACATGAGTTGCACAAAATGGTTGTGCTGTTGGAGCTAGTGTCCTTCACAGTTAGTGTGATAACGTGTATATCTCTTACAGGTTCACATGGTATACTTAATATTCTTATCAGTTGATTAACGTTTATCGATAACGGTTGGCTTGCTAGAAGTTTGACGTTATTGTCATTTTAATGGCGGTGATCAACTGGTCCCTAAAAGTCACACCTAAAGGATGTGTTTGAGAGATATGATTATATGAAAAATATAATCATATTGATTCCTTATATGACTAAAAGGTTAGTCGATGTATATGACTAAAAGGTTAGTCAATGTAATGATGATACGATTATTTAATACGATTAAATAATACTAGCTGAGACGAATTAAATGTTAATTCGTAATTGAATATAAACTGTTATATCTAATTGATGTATATAATGTAATTATTTAATACGATTAAATAATGTAAGCTTAAACGAATTAAATGTTAATTCGTAATTAAATATAAGATGTTATATTTAATTAGCAAATTATAAATATACGATATTTATAATTGACGTATATATTATACGATATTGTCATAATAAATGATGTCAGACCGGTATTAATAAATCGACTACAAAATGTTGTATGGATTATTAATATGTGACAATATAAATGACAATAATAATACATACACATATTATACATTAAGTTAATAAAAGAGGGAAGACTCCTATCTAGACTCAACTTCCTAATACAAGTAGAAGAAGAAGAGGGAAGACTCCTACCTCTACTATACTACCTACTTGCACGGCTAAGAGGAGAGGAGAAGAGTATTATATAAACTCTTCTTCTCTACATGATCATTATTCATAACTTACACAACAAAATTAGCAGTAATTTTTGGTATTCTTTCTAGCACAAGAAAAGGCCTTTTCTCATAACATCTTGGGTGCAACAATTAGGAGAATACCGATTTCGATATTTGTTCTTAGGCCATATTGTTAGGACCAAAAGGTTGATTCTAATCTTTATGGTTTTCGTTTATGACTCGTATTTCATATATTATAATTTCGTTATAATCCTTTAAATTCATGTTGAAATATAGCGATATTTCCCACATGTGCAAACCGAGTGTGATATGGGCTACCATGCTAGCACTAGCAAAGATGTTGTTAACATCAAATGACAAAAGCAAAGGGAAGTTCAAGAAGAGTGGACACAAAGGGAACAAGCCCTCACCTTCTAAGGACAAAGAAAGGCTATTGGGAATAGTTCTTCTAAGTCTAAGAAGGGTGTCACCTCCAACGACAAGTGCCATTATTGTAATGGTATTGGCCATTGGAATCGTATTTGCCCCAGATATTTGGGAAATATTAAGACTGGACGAGTTCTTCCAGTAGATAATAGTTCTCCCATATGTTTATGTTATTGATATTAATCTCAACTTTGGTATTTTGATACAAGTTGTAGTTCTCAACCTCCTAAATCAGATTTAGGGCATGAGAAGAAGACAAGGCAAAGCAAGCTAAAGGGGATCTACGAGATGAGGGAGCTAAGGTAGCGACCACATAAAGGAGACCTATGCATTGACTTTGCGTTATTTTGTTATTTGTCTTCCTAGTTATTGTTGTATTTTGAAAATCGTTTAAGAACTTTTTGAATTCCGTGTAAGACTGACGAGCTTAATTTCACGTGTCGTTAATTCCGTTAATTAGCTAGGCCAAATAAAAATTTATATTACCTTACCTAGACTCAAACCATCCTAAATAAAAGGGTAGCAAGGGTAAGTAAAGGGTCGAACCCAAGAGAAGGCGAAATTAAGCTAAATCTAGACTCTAAACAATTAGCCAAGACACTAATTAAGAAACTAAACACTAATTAAGGTACTAATTATTAATTAAGACACTAATAGCTAATAATCACAAACAATGATATTCACAATGAGAAAACATGTAGATTAACATATAAGAAGAAATTTGGTTAAAAAGATGACTCACATTGAAACATGAAATTCTAGGCTAGACAATAGAACAAACACCTTCTATGCAAGAAATTAAATATGAGAAAAGTACTTAAGTGCAATTATCCCAAGTAACACAACAATTAGCAAAGATGACCCTTTTATACCTCTCTTCTTATTCATCTAATACTACCTCCTAAGAAATAGACAACAAAAATTAAAACATCCAAGATTGACCCTTTACAACTTAACCAACACTTATTAAAACATAAGCACAATCAAAGAAGTAAGCTTTAAGTATTAAACCAAAGGATTAAGCTAGAATCATGCAAATCAACACTAAACCATGTTAAAATCACACAACATATAATTTTCCACTCACTAGACTCTAACTTTAAACCAAAGTTGCAATCTTTCAAGTTTGCTTCACACATTCAAGTATAGGTTGACAAATCCTACCAAGAATAAGCATTCATTAAGCAAATAAGATGTCAAGCTAGTCAAACTAAAGACTCATCTACTCAACATGAAAGATTAACACAATAAAATTACATTAAATAAGGAAGAAGAGGATTAGAGAGTCATACAATGCTAAAGGTGTGAACTTGTTCAAATTACACCAAGTATTTGAAGGATTAGCCTTCCATTACTAATAAATTACAACCCAAATAATAATAAGTTTAACTAAAAGATACCCAAAAGATGAAGAACAAAGTATGAGATTCAATTATGATATGAGAGTATGTGTTGTGTTCTTCCTCTCTCTCTCTTCTTTTGTTGTTCTTTTATACCCTTGCCTCTCGGAAACCTAGGGGCCTTGAGAAATAGGCTTCAAAGAACAAGAAAGCGGAAAAATAGTCGCTTACCAGCAGTATCAGACGCAGGCAGCGCCGGTGGACGCTGACGCCGTCACAGGACGCCGGTGGACGCTGACGCCGTCATAGGACGCCGGCAGCGTCGTGTGACTCGGTCAGCGTTTCAGCATTTTTTTGCGAGGGCCATATCTCTCTTGTTTCTTGGTCATTTGGGGCGTGCAACCTAGCTTTGGAAAGCTAAGAGGATAAGCTATCACCTTCACTTGGCCTTACATCGATACGAGCTCTAGAACTCAAGATATACCCGTTTGAAGTTGACCCTTGGAAAATCGATACTTCAAATCTTCATTTTTGGTCTGGTTATTGCATGCTAATGCTTCCAAAATAACACACAACAACCAAAATCTCACAAATGTGCACCTTATTGGCATACATTTCAATGCTTAACATCAATCACCTTCCAAAATAACCTAATTAAATGAAATTACAACAAAAGACTAAGAGAAGTACTTAATACAAAAGGAGTACTAAAAACCCATAAATTAACATTAATATGTAACTAAATTACCCTAAATGACACGACTCAATTTGATGTTATCAAAGACAAGGAAACTGGTTTTACTTCCATTTTGAAAGACAATTGTTTTACTTTATAATGATAGTTTGGTTTCAACCCAAGTCATTATGTTTGTGGAATTTATGTTCTAAACTTTTCATTATACAAAGTTAATATCTTAAACATAAAGTATTGTAACAAATTGATCATATGAGAAAATATAATGATTTGATCATCATAATCACCTAAGTTATGAATTAGATTCTCACTTATGGACTTGTGACTAAGTATCACAACTTATTTAAAATGAGATAGATCAATTAAATAGTCCAAATCAAGTTAATGAACTCGCACTTGGGGATTTACAATCCATATAAGTCCTAAGATAAGATCTTTTTAACGCCAATAAGACTCCATACGGGTTATGGAAGGGATGAGAATCCCAAATTTGTACAAGACATGGATGAAGATCCAAGTATTTTGCTTAGATAGAACAAGTCTATTCGGAAGTTAGAATACAAATTCTAAACAAATAAGTCTGTTATAGACCGCTCAAAGATAATACGAGCATCTTACCTCATTAAACCTAGAGAACAAAGCTGTTTGTGGCTCATGGTGCTATCCTTCAAGAAAATATGTGTATTTTCAAAAGGATAGAGTGGGAAAAAATTTGCCACAAACTAAATTTTGGATAGAGAGACAAGAGAAAATGTTCTTAAGTCGTCCAAGGTTAGAGGCTAGTAGTTAAAATTTTTACTTTTTGAAAGTAATAAGACTATGATCTATAAATTGGCGGTTATAATTTCCAATTCGAATTTGTTGTATAAGACCCTTAAGAATACAAGATGGATACTATACATATAAAATTACTTGAGAATGTTTGGACCTCCCTAGGATTATTATATATAAGTTAAAATATAACCATCGTTGAGATTCAAGATTATTGCATCGTCACACCTCGTTGAAAGTATATGTATGACAAAGTGACAAAGTGACAAAGAGTTGTTTAAAGTTACCTTTCTAAATGGGCATTTAGAAGTGGACAAGATGTCATACAAAACTTAGGAGATCAATGTGTGATCCTAAGAGAGCACTTGAGAGGTTGTAATGATCATTGCATAACAAGAGAGAATGGTTTTCTCAAATTGTCGAAGAGCCATGTTTATGCATGTAGTTAAGTGGGAGCTAGATCTATCATGTATGGATATGAGGATTAGTGGGAGTGAAAAATAATCATGTATGGACATGAAGATTAGTGGGAGCAAAATATCTACCATGTCTTTTATGTATGGGACATATTAATCATTAGGAATGACGTACTAACATTGCCTTCCGTGGAGGAGTGTTTAGGAAATCATTTCTAGATTAAAGACTTGGAAGAAGCATATTGTATCTGAGGCAAGAATATCTTCCATGTCTCGTATGTAGGAGACATATTGGTCATTGGGAATGATTTACTGACATTACCTTCCGTGGAGGAGTGTTTGGGAAATCCTTTCTAGATGAAAGATTTGGAGAATGTATTCAAAATCTATGGTGATAGATGAGAGAGGATACACATGATTGCTAATGTTTTCGCCATTAGGCCAATTATATTTGCCAAGATATGCACATACCTTGATAAGTTGTATGCTTGGAGCATCACAAGTTGATAACAAGTAATCCACATGAGAGTCATTAGATAGCCTTCAAGAATGTTCATCAGATTCTCGAGGACAACTATGAGTTTATTCTTGTGTTTGGTAATAATAACTTAGTTGCATGTTAAGTGTCAAACGAACCCAAGCTTCCAAACCTGTGAAGGATCTGACAAAATCCAAGGCTAAATTTTTTTATATTAAAAGCGAATAAATAAAAGGGATGATTGAAGTGTCAATCATTGAAAATCCAAGGCTATAGTATTCTTTTTGAGTCAATTCTTTAGACTAGAGACTATTCGCCCAAGTCGGCATAGTTTCCGATTGACTTTAATTTTTGCCCCAAGCCATTCTGTAAAAAAGGGTGAATGGGCAATTATTGGGTCATGAAGGACTGTGACTGTACGAAGGGAATAGTGCGATAGAAATTGTCCAACACCTTTTCAAGGTTAACAAATATCTCAAGGCCACTCGAGGAGTACTAAGCTGGAAAATGCGTGATCATGCTCAGAAGGTATTTACGGTAGATAATTCCGGCCAGACAGTTACTCTCCAGATCGAGGAAACCACTCTAGATATGATCACGTGCAAGTACGACCTGCAAGACACCTTGCATTGAGTGGGAGATTTATAATAAGACGAGAGAATTGGTGACGCACACTTGTTGCGAACAAGTGAGAGATTGTTGGAGTAAATGTCCTCAACAATAGTGTGATCACTTAATTAAATCTCATTAACAAGAATATAAAGGGATGATTAATATTATAGTCAACTGATCCACATTAATTGGTAATTATTGGCGTGCTAGGGTGTGACATTACTGTCGTATGACGATGATGATCAGTTGATCCCTTGAGGTCACACCGAAAGGACGATTCCCAAATCTTAAAGTAAATTAATTGTATATTGATACAGATTAATTAACCCCTTGGATTTAATAAGTTCAATCTGTATATGAGAATTATCTGACTATTTTATGATTATATGAAACATTTTGGTGATTTAATGTTATATTGCCAAAGTTGTACGATGTTTATGAAACATTAGAGATAAGACTAATTGGTTAATATAATTACAATAAGTTGTAAATTATATGAGATGGACCATTTCACACGTGTATTTGTAGATCATCACCTAAACTGTTATGTATAATTTATTTGTTGTAATATTATACTTAATTGTTAAATATGATTTTATAAGCTCAAATATATACTAATTGTCACATGTCACACATATGACAATTGACAAAATGTATAAGATAAAATGGATCCCATATTAACCAAATAGAGCCAATTATGGGTGGTTGTAGGTTAGTATGATCATGCCTTGAGATTAAATGCAAAGACATGTTTAATGCCCTAACTAAACCTAAACCTACACTAGCTACATGGGTAAGGGAGAAAGCAAGCATGCTTGTCCCCCTCCCATCTCCCAATACCGGCATGCCCAAGTGCCAAGTGAAGAGAATAAGTTCTCTTCTTTACTTCATAATATGTCATGTGTGTTTTTCATACTACAAGATTATCTCACTAGAAAATAAGAACAAACAAGTTGTTCTCACTACATTCTCATACACACACACACACACACCAAGTTATACTACTAATTGTATGTAGTAGTGATAATAAGGTGAAGGAGGCTTCTTATCACACCTAGCATTGTGTGATAAGGAGACGATTTGGGATAGTCTAGGTGCATCCAAGAGAAGTGCTTCTATACTTGAAGCTTGAAGATGTTCATCCCATATTCATCTAGCTCAAGAACAAGAGTAGGAAGGAGTCCTATTCTTGTGCCCATTTTCGTGCCATTATCATTGTGAGGAAAATGTTTTCTTCTTATCTTTGTTATTTATGTTTTGCATGCACTAGATCTTGAACAACTAATTAAAGAATTAATTAGTATATCATAAGAAGGGTCTTATGAGTAGGTATATGAACCTAACAAGTACGGCGTTCCATGCCGCTATGGATGGTCAGACCGAGAGGACAATCCAAACCTTAGATGACTTGCTAAGAGCTTGTGCTCTTAATTTCCAAGCTAGTTAAGAAAAGAGCTTACCGTTAGTGTAGTTTTCCTACAACAACAGTTACCACGCCTCGATCAAGATGACTACCTATGAAGCTCATTATGGAATGAAGTACCGTAGTCCTATTTGTTGGACCAATTGAGTGACATTTTGAGATTTGGATCCCGACAACCCTGTCAAGACAATCGACCATGTGAAGATCATCTGTGATAGAATGAAGGCTGCCTAAGATCGCCGAAAGTCATATGTCGATGACCAAAGAAGACCTTTGGGATTGGAAGTTGGCGATAAAGTTTTTTTGAAGGTATCTCAGATGAAAGGTGTGAAAAGGTTTGGTGTGAAGGGTAAGTTGAGCCCGAAGTACATTGGACCTTTTGAAATTGTGAAAAGAGTTGGTGTCGTGGCTTACAAGTTGGACTTGCCCTCGAATTTGGGCAAATTTCATGAACTGTTTCATTCTCTCAGTTGAGGAAGTATATTAGTGACCCGAGCCATGTGTTGCAAGCCGAGGTTCTCGAACGCGAACCAAATCTTACCTTTGAAGAGAGACCAATCAAGATCTTAGATAGAAAAGATAAGAAGTTGAGGAGCAAAGTGGTGCCCCTAGTGAAATTAATATGGAGGTGTGGTGTAGTTGAAGAACAGACTTGGGAGACGGAAGCTGCGATGCACGACAAGTACCCGAATCTTTTTGCATTAGGTATTTTCTTTTCGTTTAAGCTTCAAGGGCGAAACTTTTTAAAAGGTGGGGTGATAGTAACACCCGCGATTTTAGCGATTAGAACTTAGTAGTATTTTATTATTAATAGTTAGTCTTAATTTTAATCTTAGAATAGGATTTTAATTTTTGGTTTAGATCCGTGTCTTTTCCATCAATTTTGGGCTCGTATTCGGATCCTACTCGAAATTTCGTGTGAGTAAGACCAAGGTGAGACTTGGGCCTTCCCAATTTTTCTACTCACCCAAATAAACCATTTGTTACCTTACAACCCACCATCACTTTTCAGCACTATTCATCATCTCCGGCATCTCTCTTGCCAAACCTCTAAACCCCATTTTTACACCTCAAGCTTTCACACTTCCAACTCACATATTTTTCTCATTTTTTTCTCACTCGTTTTCCTTGATTCTTAGCTAGTTCTTCCCCTTTCCTTGTGCTCTATCTTTCAAGGTAAGAAAGGTACAATCTTTCTCTCTTCTCTTTTTTCATCTTTTTCAAAGACGAGAATTACTCATCTTTTATGACGAATTTGTAGGAGAGGACTTGCAAGACTTTGACAACTCGGTATCACATTTTTTGTGCTTTTCTATGTGTTTTAGGCTAGTTTTCGTGTGAAAGACGAGTTCTTATGTAGATGCTAGTATAGATCTATGACTACAATATTTTTAGTTGTTGAATTGCATCTTGTATGTCTCAAATTGATGGAAACTTGGTGGTGTTGATGCTGAATAACTTTATTGTTACTTAAACTTGTATTTAAGTCTTAAATGATAGTTTAGTTATGCTTTTAATGTCATATGAAATGTTATGATGCTCATATGTTAGGTTTAAAGGTGATTTATAATGGTTTATGTAGGTAATAACAAATGGGTATGAATTTGTTTGGCTTGACTTGAAGTTTGGGTGAAATTTCGGAGTACATAAACCCCCAGCGGACCGGCTAGGAGCCTCATGTAGCCTTCTGTTTTTTAATCGTATATTTTGGATGAAGGGTATGGCCCAGCCGGCTGACCAGTTGCCGGTCAGCCGACTGGCTGGGAGCACCCTGTAGTTTGATTGATTTTTTGAAGTTGCCCCAAGTCCCAGCCGGCCGACCGGCCGCCGATCAGCAGACCGAATGGGAGTACCCTGTATTTTTGTTGGTTTTTGATATGTTCCCAAAGTCCCAACCGGCCGACCGGCTAGGAGTCTGTAACAACCCGAAAAGTACCCAAATTTTTCTAGTAAAAATATTTACTAACACTTTTCAGCAGACTTAAGTTTTTAAAATAGAAATTTTTGTTCCAAGTCGTATTTCGAAATTCCGAGTTCGTATTTGGAATTTTTGAGAGATTTCATGAAAAGACCGTTTTTAGTCATCTTTGACTTTTCTTGACTTTTAAGTCGTCTTTGACTTTTTCTTGACTTTTTAAAGTCGTCATTGACTTTTCTTGACTTTTAAGTCGTCATAAACTTTTCTTGACTTTTAAGTCATCTTTGACTTTTCTTGACTTTTAAGTCGACTTTGACTTTCGTTGACTTTTTCCCGACTCGCCTTGTAAGTTTGAAGACCGAAATTTTATTTAAAAAAATAATATTTTAATTTATTTTTATTAAGATTTATTTAGATTTATCATAATTTAATATAATTATTTTGAATTTATTCGGAATTTAAAGAATAACTTTACGGTTTTAACCGAACGTCATTTAACTATTCCCGAGTCATCGTAAATCCCGTAACAAACTCGAACTCGACTTGGGCTGAGTCACAGCCATGTCATCGTTTCACTCACAATTAGATATTCTAACCTGTTTGATTAAAATAATTCAAAATATCTAGATATTATTTAACTTTATCGATCAGTTAACGAAATTACGCAAAACGCTCGAAAACAGATCCGTTTTCTCACCTTACCACACGGCTCTTTCCTCTCTAATGGACCTTGATATTTTCATTACTTTTGATTACAATATCATAATATCTAGATATTTAGTGTAATTAACTTAATATCGAATTATATTTAATCGATTACCGTAAAATAATTATTAAACGCGAGTCAATTCCGTAACAATAATTTCAAAATCCGACTTCCAAATTCTTCTATATGTACACGGCCCAACCTCACCACATTACTCACCAACAACTTTTCATTTTACAATAAATCAAATTAAGATCAAATCATCACTTTCTTTAATCGTTCTTGAGCGTTCTTCGTGTTCTTCATCCGTTCTTCGTCGTTCTTGAGCAAAATCCTCATAAAATCTTCATTTCTTAATTAAATCCGTCCTAACTTATAATTCTAGAATCTCCTCTTCGCTCTCCATCTTCTAGTACGGTTTATTTTCAATTCCGTCAAAATCGTTTTCAACATTTAATTTATGGAAAATCAAATTTAAGTTCTAATAATGTTTTCTTGTCATTTCTTATAGGGGAAGATTTTGAGGACGAGTTTGGAGACTCGTATATTTTGGGTGAAGATTAGTAGGCGGGTTTCTTGGTTTATACTTCTTATTTTGATGCTAATTGGTTTTTACTAGCTAAGGTAACGATTCCGAGTTACTCGACGAATATATGTTACATAGCCTTTGTTTCTTTAGTTTTTGGTTCATCCTTTTATTTTTGTTCATGTTGTTGTTATTTATGGATTTTTGGTAGTGACATGATAAGTAGTGTTTTTATCATGTGGTATGAATTTATAATAAGTTTAGAGTTCTTGACATATTTTTATGATTTCTCATAATCATGATTTTTGTATGATGGATGGTTAAATTGGTTGTTAAAAATGGATGTTGTTAATTAAAACATGTTAGAAATAATTTGGTGGGATTAGTGGTGGTGGCCGAAATGGTGGCTGGAAAACCGGACCCAAACTAGCCGGTTCAGGCCCGGTCCAGACCGGTCTGGGTCGGTCCAGGGTGGGTCCGGGTTTTGGTCTTTGGGTTGTGTCGATGTTTGATTGTTATGTTGTTGTTTTGACGGGTTTTAATTATGTTAAAGCATGCGGGAAATATTAGGAAACGGTTTTTAGTAAAGTCGATAAAACACCCCAAAACAGGCCCAAACCAGCCGTGGGGCCCAGTCCAGGCCCGTGTCAAGTCGGCCCAAATCAGCCCGTGGGTCCCCTTACTTAGACTTGTGACGGTTTTTGAGTTATCGTCATTTTATCGTGTTTTGTAATATTTAACAAGTGGGAAATTTTTAATAAGTAAATTATTTAATTAAAAGTATTTTTCATAAAATTATTATTTCTCACATGTTAGAAATTATAAGACGAGATCAAAGTGTAATTTGATATCCTTTAAGTCAAGCGGGGGGTTACGTAAGATTTAATAATTCACATGTTAGAAGTTTTTAATAAATAACATGTAAATGAATATGTTGATTTTATGTTCAAGTCTATGTGGAAAAGACTCTGTTTCTAGCCGGTTTGACCAAACGGGTTTGGTCAAACTAAGATCTAGTCAGCCCCGTTTTGACTGATGACCCGTCGCGGGACTCGGGTCGGGGATTTGTCTTCAAGTAAGGTTGTATTTAATAAATGAATTAGCCTTAGTAGATATGAGGCGATATGATATTTGAATATGATTTATATGCAATTAGTCACATGATAGGAAGTTTCTCCCGTGACTGTTTGATTGTATGATATATGTCGTGTTGACTAAGTACCCATAGAGAATTATGAGTATATGGGTCTGACCATTCTAATTCTAAAGGAGATCTGGACCCTGACATGATAGCACATACTATCTTTAACGAGCATACGGAAGTTATCGCTTGTAGCGTTGTGTCAATCGGCTTGGGCATGTTGATACCAAGCGGGGGAGGCCATGGCATCCTAAAGAGTTCCCACTTTGGGAAGGGAGCCACCTTAAGTACTAGAAATACTCTGCTTAGGGGTCGACCTATCAGAGTTCATCATGCTACGGTTATGTAATGAGACAGGGATGGGTTAGCTGTTGTCGCTGAGGTATGATCCGTCTAGGACGAGGATTGTTTCTCCTACCTTGGGTATAGGAATCGAGTTACAGAAGTCGACTATTGACTGTTCTAAGAACTTATGCCTGTTTCTAGAAGTATTGGTCTTTCATGTATGTATGATGCTATGAGTTCTAGAAGGAGAGATGCAAGCCGGCTAGGATTGATAGAGTTTGGATTAACGGTTGTTAACTGATTCACATGAATACGTGTTGATTAGGGTTTGAGTGTATCAGGGCCATGTTACATGGTAACCGCTGAGCCAGCATACCAGCTTCCCTACCTCGAGTTATATTTTGTTATCGGATTCACATGATAGCTTTCATATGATAGGTTATATGTTAGTTAACTGTTTCATAACATGAAAACCATATCATATATGTTAAGTTTTTGTATTTTCTATATACATTGCTTTTATGTTTTTCATGTTTCATTAAACTCGACATTTCGTGGCTGGGAGAACTCGGAGTTACTCCCCACTGACTGTGGCTTCCGTGTTTATATTTCACATGACGGTGGCAGTTTTGGGATGATGCATAATTTGGGTACATTGACTAGCTAGCGAGCGAAGTATTTACCTTGGACCTATATTCGGTTCTTAGATTGTATATTATTATACACTCTTTTATTTCCGTATTTATACGGGAGATATGTCTCCCGTCTTGTATATTTCTTTTGTCTAATATTATTTCCGTTTTGTAATGACCCTTTTTATTTATGACACCTTCGTTATGTATTATTATCTTTTATGTATTTAAATAAATTTTTCTTTCCTCAAATTTGAGGGTGTCACATTTTGCTTATGCTATTTTGGGTTCGGGTGTGAGCTAGCGGGCGTTGTCCCTGGATGAAACACCTCTAGACGTTGTTTAGCTAGTTGCTAATTTTTTTATCTTTTGTTAACACTTTGAGAGACTACGTCTCTTGTGGTATTTTTATTTAGTTTGTAATATTTTGACACTCCTCGTATTTTTCTATCTTGCATGTATAAAGGTTTTTAAAATACCGTATTTTCCGCTATATAATTCACATGCTTGTATGTTTTATATTTCCGCATTCGCGAGGGTTGTCACAATAAACATCACTCGATCGACCAACAAAAATGAGAAAACTGCTCGATCGAGCAAGCACAAGTACTCGATCGACCAAACAATTGAGAAAACTGCTCGATCGAGCAAATAAAGCCCTCGATCAAGACAAACATTCACAAAAACTGCTCGATCGAGACACTAAAGTCCTCGATCGAGGCAAACACACAGCGGAATAAACTGTTTCGGTTTATGAAATCAAATTAAAACAATTTCGTGGCCTATGCTCTGATACCACTTGTGGGAAATCGGTATTACCACAATACAATTATTATAGGATTATAACGAAATAGTAAGAACTTGATTATACTCGTCAGAAACGAAAACAAGAATAAGAGTATAGATTTAGAAATCAACCTCCGGTCCTAGCAATTTGGCGTAAAGAACAGAGATATCAAAGTAGATATCCTCCTAATCGTTGCACCCAAGATGCTCCGAGAAATATCCTTTTCTTTTGCTAGAAAGTAAACCTTTTACACGATCTCACTGTTGAGAAGAAGGTTTTTGTGTTTTGTCAAAAGTTACTGTTAACTTTTCTTTTGTGATGTGTGTTTGTTAGAGAGGCAGACAATCAGTCAATTAGGGTTAGGAAAAATCTGAATTTTTCTCTTCTAACTCCCTCCTAACTCACGGCTCAATAGGGCTTTTATATGAGGAGATTTGGTCTCCTCAAAATAACTACCCATTGACTAAAAACCGAGTGTATCTGGATACATTCGTTTTTGGTCATTTTAGCTTCCAATATAATGTAATATCTTATAATCGTCGTTTTGCATGGACCGACATTATAATACATCATTAATTATAAATATCCGTATATTTATAATTTGCCAATTAATTATAACGTTTATGTTTAATTAGCTTACATTATATATCCAATTTACGAATTACAGTTAACTCGTCTCAGCTAACTTTATTTAATCGTTATTAAATAATCGTCTCATCATCACATTGACTAACCTTTTAGTCAAATACACTGACTAACCTTTTAGTCATATATTAGGGCATCAATATGATTATTTTCTCAAATAATCACATCTCTTAAACACATCCTATAGGTGTGACTTTTAGGGACCAGTTGATCACCACCATCTGTATGACAATAACGTCAAACTTATCTAGCAAGCCAACTGTTATTGATAAACGTTAATCAACTGATTATTATGCAAAGTATACCCTGTGAACCTACAGAGATTTATTTATGTTATTGCACTAACTGTGGAGGACACTGGCTCCAACAATTTTTCCATAAACTATAGTTCTTCCTATCGAATAAGGGACATTTTAAGTGTTGGGAATCCATTAAAATAAAATTTAATGCAGCGGAAAATTAATAAATAAAAAGATAAAAACGGATCAGACTCCTTGCTGTAAGGTAATCAAGAGCACGAGGCTCTGATGCCAATTGTAGAGTCTATTGATCTAATACGAAAGAGGGGGGTGAATTGAGTATTAAAAACTAACCCCACTTTTTCGACTTTTATGATATGTAATTATTTATTTGATTTTATAGATTAAAATCAACTAATTAATTAATCAAAGTAATATGCAATTAACGAAATAACCAAAAGGAGAGAGAGACACACGTGATTTTTGAAGTGGTTCACTTTCACAAGTCGAAACCTACGTCCACTATTCTCGATTAATAATCTTTACTACCTTTCTGCGGAGTACAAAAATTATCAACCCACTCGTATAATCAACTATGACTATAACTCAAGGTGAGTATCGTTATATATACTCTATACTATCTTACGCTAATAAGAAAGTACAATATAACTCACAAAGATTCTCGTAAAAGAAAAAGTAAGATTATGTGATGTACTATTATCCAATAACGTATTTCACGCGAGCGATTGGTAATAATTTATGCACGACTTTTTCGGAAAAACAAACAATAAAAATAGTAAATGTTTTGCTCAAAGTTTGTTTAAAATCAATTTGTAAAATTCTCTCAATTGTGTATAAAGCCGTTGTTGAATATTGAGATGGAAGGAGTATTTATAGTAAAAGCATAGGAGATATATAAATCAAATTTATCTTTAATATCTCAAAATATTGTTGTAAAGATATTTTTAGAATCCTAGGTTGATACAAAGAAGGAGATGTGCCATAGAGGTCGTTTATTTCTTCATCACGCAACCCTAGGAGCACGCATCCCTATGAGGCACAAATGCTAGGTTTTAGGAAACACTAGGTGGCTCAATCACTAGGTGGGCTTATTAGGTTAACAAGAAATTGAGATATAATGTATTAGAAACCCTACGTACCATGACAACTAATAAGTTGTATTACTAACCAATAGAATCTCCTAAATACACTATCTATTAAAACGTTTGATAAATATAAAAATACTCTTTCTCTTTTTGAAAACATTTAAAAGATTTATTTCCAAAATCATGCATCAACTTTATCATCTAAAGTTATAGGTTAAAGCTATAACTTTGAACTTAGTATGAAAAGTTATAAGTGAGTCATAACTTTACTTACATAAACATCACTCTAATGAATTAGTTACCGAATGACGACCTATACTATCTAATCTTCACAAAGATCTTCAGTATACGGATCATCTCTTCATCTTAATCACAAAGACCCTCCATCTTGAGTGTTGTGTTATTTGAAGTAAATCTTGCTTGAATTATTTCTTCAATGTTATAACCAGAATAGCTATAACTTTGCATTGGAACTTCCAAAAATATACCTCAAGCTCCTATAACTTTGTCTCACATAAATCTTCAAAGTTATACCTTAAGCTTCTATAACTTTGATCTCCTTTCTGGTAATGGTTGTTAGCTATGATAAGACTAAAGCACACAATTAGAAGCATATTATATATCAATTAAAGCACATTATTAAGTAAATACATGTCATTATCAAAACTATAAAATATGTCCAACAAAGAATATGTAACTTTGCATGTAACCCTTAAATCAAAAAGTGTAATTTACATGATTAGATATGTTAAATATTAGATTATGGTGTGTAGAACCCATTATAAAATACGAGTTTGTTTATTTCTTATTGATACAATCTTATTACAATCTGGTGTTCTATCATTTATGTCTGCCATATGTTGCAAACACATGATGGGTGACATGTGGACAGAGTGCACAGACTAGTCTGTGCTAGTTATGTGCCAGGTTCGAATTCCGTAGAGATATAGATTGAGCATTCTAATATGCATGTAATGGAAATAATAATAAGATAAAAAAAACCTTAATCTTAGTGCTATTTAAACCCTATCTTCAGTTCATAAGTGTTTTCTTCACTAGCGAGTAATCGTCTATAACCAACTTTGGTAGTTAATCTTCCTGTTACTTATAGTCGAGTAATAATAACACTAAGGGGACATGATTGTTTGCTAGTCGCGTTAGAACAAGGCATGGGTTTTCTATTCGATTCAAACTTCTTGTCGTAAGATTACTTACACTCCACTAATATGTCATCAATCACTGTTTTGGGAAATAAAAACTCACCTTCATTATGTAACGTGAAATTCTAATTTCCCCCAGGTTTGAACACGAATTAAGGAAGGATGGTTAGGATTACGATAAATTATGACAAAATATGTGATATTATTTTTTATGATCTTATGAGGTGAACTGCTTACACCAATTGATCGACTTGACTCTCGTAAATACTTTTGGACATCCCTTCTTATTCTCTCGTATGAATAATTTTGGGTCGCCATTACCCAATTGAGGTATGTGGTGAATCGTAGAGGGTTTTAAAAACTAGGGTCTCATGCTGTATATTTTATAACAAAATTATTAATTATTGTAATTACCAAGTTTCTAGTTGAAATAATGTGACTTATGATGTGAAATATGGATAACACTATGATGTATAGTATGATCATGAAGGCTGAAATGCAAAACAAAGGTGTATGAGTGATTTTGAACTAATATTAAGACCTTGGATTTCCAAGTATTGTATTCAAATTGTCATTTTCTCTGTCATTGGTAAGCGGGTGAGTAGCTTGGAGTTTTACTCCGAGTGCAACTACGAGTGCTGAGCAGTTCTACTAAAAGAACATTTGACGATATTGATATTAAAATAGAGATCGGTTACTGGTATTGAGTTATGGGGTCGTTGTGCCATATTGTGATCTACGGTTCATGTCCGACCTTGGCTATTGAGTTATTTATTAATGTGATACACGGATCGTGGATCCTTGCCGAACTGTGGTACACGGGAGACCACGGAGGGGGGCAAACGGGAAGGAAACAAAGGACAGGCGTATAAATACGCATTTGTGGAGTCGCCACCAATTTTTATGGAAAATTGGAACCGTTCGAATACTTTATGCCATGTTAAGACACAAAGTAATGACATGAACACTAAGAACTCATTACCTTATGTCTAGAATGACTCTCGTGGATGCCATTGGACACGGATGTTCACAGAGATCTGGAGTAAGGAGTGAGGGTACGTATCAGGAAGTTCTTTAATCGAACACCTAATCCCGCCCGCCTCGATAGCAGCCTCTACTAATGATTAGGGAAATCGTTCGTATTTGATATGTTCTTGATTGTATGCATGCAATGCAAAATTTACAATTTAATCCTAGCATGTGAATTAGACTATGTCGATGAACATGTAATTTTAACACTTATTTATGTCGAATTTAGATTTAGGATTAATTATGAAGGAAAGGCAAGGAAATCATACAATACAATGGTTAAATAGAATTATAACTGATTACAATGAATACGGGATCTATGTCAGTAATATACCCAAAAAGGATGTTTGAAGAAAAGAGAAAGGATTAAAAGAATAGATTAGGAAGATATTATGGTTAATAGTCAACTAATTACATAATTAAACTACGTCAAAGCGAGAAAGGAAGTCCAGAGACAGAAACCATCCTAGAACTAGCGCAGCAACAGGAGCGTCCTTTCGAAGACACGCACCACCTATTGCGTATGTTCTTGAGTTGGGTTCTGACTGTGAAGCCAGAATCGCAATCAGTTAATGTTCGTTGGTATATTTATGGTTTATTATTGATCTATGACTCGAGTAAAAGTGCTTTAATTAATTAAATTACACTAATTGTATCAATAACGAATATCAGATATTTGATATGAACAAATTAAATCCCTAATGACTCAAACTTGATTAAAAGACGAAAACCCACTAATATTGATTATTAGGGATCTAAGACGAGAATAACGATTTAATGAAAGATTGAAATAAAAAGGAAAATAAAGACGCATAAACCAGAGGAAGAAGAAGAAGAAGAGCAGGAGCATGAAGCCTCTGCAAGAGGCGCAGTAAGTGTTGCGTTCCTTCCATAAGGCGTAGATTCTTCTGTTTTTCTTCTCAACGTCTGATCACTACTAAAAGGTTTTGTGAAAAGGTTTTTACTTTAAAATTGGTTTAGAACTTATTTCTGACATAGATCATAAATGAATAATATGAAAATAAATACAAAATAAATAAAAATGGGATTAAACACCCTCAGACTTATATGTTGACGAACGAAATATGACCTAAAGTTACATTTTAACGATAGCTCGACTCGAATGTAAAGAAAGTGCCCTCGTAAAAGGATTGAAATTGATATGTTGATTGATGTGTAGTTGCTCAAATTGGACACGTGAAAGGTATCGATAAGGATATGAGCTTACGTAGTCAATTGATCAACGTCTTCTCAACGTCTAGAATGCGAAGGGAGAAGAGAAGGGCGGAACACTCGCGTACCTTAAAAGTGAGAACAGAGCTTTTCTTTTGTAGCCGAAAATATGAAAGAGTCGTAGAACAACTCAACCTTCTAAAAGGAGCAGGTTGGGGAAGAGGCGCAGCAGGACTGCAACCTTTGGAAGAGTCGCAACACCTGCTGCTTCGTTTCCCTAGAGGTTTCCTACAACGGGAGAAAGATTTCCATGCTTCCATTACGGAATTGCGGTTGATCAATTATTCTCTTTTAAAAGATAATACAAGATAATTTTTTTTAAAAGATAGAATTTAAAAATATAATAAAATAATGAGAATATTTCAAAGCGTTCTGACTCGGAGTTTTAAAACGGTTTATAGAAAATGAAGCGGTTTTCAACCCGGACTCCAAATGAACTCTAATGACTGTCAAAACGACCGTACCGGTGCATAGATGGCGACCAAGGGGTAGACAAAAGTGTTTGAGCTATCACCTGATGATAAACTTACGAATTGTCATAAATCGTTTCGCGTACCAAACATGTAACAACCCGAAAAATACCAATTTTTCTAGTAAAAATATTTACTAACACTTTTCAGTAGAACTTAAGTTTTTAAAATAGGAATTTTTGTTCCGAGTCTTATTTTGAAATTCCGCGTTCGTATTTGGAATTTCTGAGAGATTTCATGAAAAGACCGTTTTTAGTCCTCTTTGACTTTTCTTGACTTTTTAAGTCGTCTTTGACTTTCCTTGACTTTTTAAAAGTCGTCATCGACTTTTCTTGACTTTTAAGTCGTCATAAACTTTTTCTTGACTTTTAGTCATCTTTGACTTTTCTCGACTTTTCAGTCAACTTTGACTTCCGTTGACTTTTTCCCGACTCGCCTTATAAGTTTGAAGACCGAAATTTTATTTAAAAAAATAATATTTTTGATTTATTTTTATTTAGATTTATTAAGATTTATCATAATTTAATATAATTATTTTGAATTTATTCGTAATTTAAAGAATAACGTTTACGGTTTTAACCGAACGTCATTTAACTATTCCCGACTCATCGTAAATCTCGTAACAAATTCAAAACTCGACTTTGGCATGAGTCACACGCGTGTGTCATCGTTTTCCACTCACCATTAGATATTTTATTTATTTTGATTAAACTAATCAAAATATCTAGATATTTATTAACTTTATCGATCAGTTAACGAAAATTACGCAAATCGTTTACAAAACTGATCCGACAGTCACCATACCCCACGGTTTTCTAGGCCTCTAATAGGACTAGATATTTGTCTTTCTTTTGATTATAATAACATAATATCTTGATATTTAATTTAATTATCTTAATATCGAATTATATTTAATCGATTACCGTAAAATAATTATTAATCGCGAGTCAATTCCGTAACAATAATTTCAAAACCCGACATCCATCTTGGCCTATATTTACACGGCACACACCACCTTCACTACTCGCTAACAACTTTTCATTGTTCAACAAATCAAATAAAGATCAAAATATCACATTCTTTAATCGTTCTTCGTGTTCTTCGTCGTTCATCATTTGTTCTTCATCGTTCTTGAGCAAAACCTTCATAAAATCTTCATTTCTTAATTAAATCCATCCTAACTTGTAATTCTAGAATCTCCTCCTCGCTCTCCATCTTCACGTACGGTTTTATTTCAATTCCGACAAAATCGTTTTCAACACTTTAATTATGGAAAATCATATTTTTCATTCTAATAATGTTTGCCTTGTTATTTCTTATAGGGGAAGATTTTAAAGACGAGTTTGGAGACTCGTATATTTTGGGTGAAGATTAGTAGGAGGATTTCTTATTATATACTTCTTTTTATTTTGGTGCTAAGTGGTTTTGCTAGCTAAGGTAACAATTCCGTTTTACTCGACGAATAAATGTCACATAGTCTTTAGTTTTTGGTTCATGTTATGGTTAATTATGATGTTAGTTAGTAACTTAGCCTTTAGCTTTTGTTTCTTTAGTTTTTGGTTCATCTTTGTTTTGGTTCATGTTTTTATGATTTATGGATTTTTAGTTAGTAACATGCTAAGTAGTGTTATTATTATGTTTTTATGAATTTATAACATATTGTTTGTTATGGACATATTTTTATGATTTGTTCATAATCATGATCTTGTATGGATGATTGTTAAAAATGGATGTTTTAATTAAAAATCATGTTGAAATAAATTGGGGTTGTTGTAGTTGTGGTGGCCGAAATGGTGGCTGAAAACCGGACCCAAACCAAGCCGGTCCAGGCCGGTTCAGACCCGGTCTGGGTTGGTTCATGGTGGGTCCGGGTTTTGGTCTTTGGGTTGTGTCGATGTTTGATTGATATGTTGTTGTTTTGACGGGTTTTAAATATGTTAAGCATGCGGGAAAATATTAGAAATCGGTTTTAGAAAGTTTAATCAAAACAGCCCATTTTTGTCAAAACAGGCCGTGGGGCCCATCTAGGCCCATGTGGGGTCCGGCCCAACTCAGCCCGTGGG
>JAIUZE010020707.1:0-24976 GCA_022085475.1 Heliosperma pusillum
GAATCTTCGAAAGAATACATCGAATAGGAAGAAGAAAGAAAGAAAGGAAATTTACCTCAAGCAAAGAGCTCGGGATATTTAGCTAACATTTTAGCTTCGGGTTCCCAAGTTTCTGATTCGACGTTTCCACAACGCCAAAGGATACGAACTAAAGGCACCACCTTGTTTCGGAGTTGTTTGTTAGCCCTTTCAAGTATACGAATCGGCCTTTCTTCCAAAGCCAAATGAGGTTCCAAGTCCAACACTTCTTCTTGAATAATATGACTCGGATCACTGATATACTTCTTCAACTGAGAAACATGGAATACATCATGAACTTTACTCAAGTTCGGAGGTAATTTCCAAACCGATAAGCAACGGGGGACCAACTCTTTGAAGGCACACGAAACCGTCCAATATATTAGACTCAATTTTCCGGTTTCACTCCAAACCGTTTCACTCCTTTCATTGGTGACACTTTAAGGAATACACGGTCATCAACATCAAATTCAAGTGGTCGACGACGGACATCGGCATATGATTTCTGTCTATCTTGAGCGGCTTTCATTCGCTCTCGAATGACTTGAACTTCATCAATCGTTTCAGTCACTATGTTGGGACTCAACATATGATCATCCTGGACTTGATCCCAACAAACAGGACTACGGCACTTCCTACCGTATAAAGCCTCGTACGGTGACATCTTGATAGAAGCATGATAACTGTTGTTATAAGAAAATTCCACCAGAGGCAGACACTTCTCTCAAGAAGCGTGAAAGTCTAAAGCACAAGCCCGAAGAAGATCTTCCAAAGTCTGGATCGTCCTCTCGGTCTGACCATCAGTAGCGGCATGAAAAGCTGTGCTCATCAACAACTTACTACCCATGGCTTCTTGCAAAGCCGTCCAGAATCGGGAACAGAATCTCGGATCACGATCTGAAATTATATCTTTAGGAACTCCATGGTAGCGTACTATCTCTCTCACATAAGCAGCAGCTAAGACATCTATGCTCCAAGTTTCTTTGATAGGCACGAATCTGGCACACTTGGTTAGACGGTCTACAATAACCCAGATGGCATTCTTTCCACTAGAAGTAGTAGGTAAAGCCATCACGAAGTCCATAGAAATAGACTCCCATTTACAAAGAGGAATTTCTAAAGGTTGTAGCAAACCTCCGGTTTTTGGATGTTCAATCTTCACCTTCTGACAAGTAAGACATCTACTAACATACTCCTTTACTTCAATCTTCATCCTAGGCCACCAGAATTGCGGTCTCAAATCTTTATACATTTTGTCACCCCCAGGATGAATAGAATAAGGAGAAAGGTGAGCTTCATCAAGTATTCTCTTTCTCAACTCGGCACTTCTCGGAACATACATTCTACCATGGTAACGAAGGTAACCATCATTATCCACCACACAATCCTTAGCTTGCCCAAGTAATATTTTTGCTCTTATGGCGATAAAAGTAGCATCCTCCGGTAAACAAGTACGAATCTCTCGATAGAAATCTGGTTCCGCAGTCAAAGCACCAAGATAATCGAATCCTTTCCCAACAAACTGTATCTTCAGCTTCTGAAACTCAGTTACTAGTTCATCGGGTAAAGTACCAAGAGCATTTAATGAATGACTAGTCTTTCTACTCAAAGCATCTGCCACAACATTTGCTTTTCCCTAATGATAAATCAACTCAGCATCATAATCATTCACCAACTCTAACCAACTCTTTCTGAGTAAAAATGCACCTCAAGCTTTTATGATCGGTGTATATTCGACAATGAACTCCAATAAGATAATGTCTCCAAGTTTTCAATGCATGTACCACAGCTGCTAACTCAAGATCATGAGTCGGGTAATTCACTTCATGAACCCTGAGTTGTCGAGAAGCATAAGCAATGACTTTTCTATTCTGCATCAAGACACATCCCAAACCATGCTTTGAAGCCTCACAATATACATCATAATCAGCTTCATCATCTGGTAAAGTTAAAACCGGTGCGGTAGTCAATCTCTTCTTTAATTCCAAGAAGGCAATTTCACATTCATCGGTCCAGATATACTTTGCTTCCTTCTTTAGCAATTGAGTCATCGGTCTTGCCAATTTAGAGAAATCTTTCACAAACCGACGATAATAACCCGCTAAACCAAGGAAACTCCGAATCTCGGACACATTTTTCGGACTCTTCCATTCTACCACGCCTCAATTTTAGCTGGATCGACCATAACACCGTCTTTTGAAATGACATGACCAAGGAAAGATACCTCGGGCAACCAGAATTCACATTTGGAGAACTTAGCATACCACTTTTGGCGTCGAAGAACACCCAAAATGGTTCGAAGGTGATCAGCATGTTCTTCTTTAGATTTAGAAAAGATCAAGATATCATCAATAAACACCACCACACATTTATCGAGGTACTCCCTGAAGGTACGATTCATCTGATCCATGAATATTGCGGGAGCGTTAGTCAAACCGAATGGCATCACATTGAATTCGAAATGACCATACCTCGAGCTAAAAGCAGTCTTGGGCATATCTGCTTCCCGAACGGGAATTTGATGATAACCCGATCTAAGATCAATTTTTGAAAAAGTAGAAGCACCTCGTAACTGGTCAAAGAGATCATTAATACGAGGAAGAGGATATTTGTTTTTGATGGTGACACGGTTCAACTCACGATAATCAATGCACATTCTCATAGAACCGTCTTTCTTTTTGACAAATAGTACGGGCGCACCCCAAGGAGAAGCACTAGGCCTAATGAAGCCTTTCTCAATAAAGTCATCAAGTTGGATTCTCAACTCTTTCAACTCGGAAGGCGCCATACGATAAGGAGCTTTAGAAATTGGTCCAGTTCCAGGAACTAGATCAATGGAAAATTCAACATCTCTTTCAGGAGGAATCCCGGGTAATTCATCGGGAAATACATCTGGATATTCACAAACAATAGGAACATCCTTCAAAGAAGGAAGAGAAGAATCAGAAGTAGTCACTACACATAAAAATGCTTGATGACCCTTCTTCAAAACATTCAACATTTTCATAGCTGAGATTAACTTCACACTAGTTTGCTTTCTAACTCCTTGATAAGACACCCGAGCACCCAAAGGACTTTTGAGAATGATTTTCTGGTCACGACATTCAAATCGAGCATGATAAGTAGATAACCAATCCATACCCAGAATAATATCAAACTCTTCAAGAGGAAACCGAAGAAGATTTGCCGGAAAAATAGATCCATTTATCGATACAGGAACGTCCGAATGAAGATAAGAGCATGAAAATACATCTCCGGACGGTAAAGAAATAGGAGTAGTTTCTCCGACTGAAGCTTTGAGCGGTAATTTATCGGATAGTCTCATTGAAATAAAAGATAAAGAAGCTCCCGTATCAAACAAAATTAAACACGGTAATTCATAAATTGAGAACATACCCGTCACGATGTCAGGTTGAGCATCGGCCTCAGCTCGGCTCATAATAAAAATTCGACCCTTAGGTCGCCCAGAAGGAACTGGTGTAGAAACAGTCTTCGTCCTCTCAGGACATACATTCGCCTTATGTCCCGGTTTCTGACAAATAAAGCACACAAACGGCTTGTTGAAGCAGCCAACACCAGGATGAATAGGTATCTTGCATGTAAAGCAGATACGACCCTTAAGGTCGTTGTTGTTGCTCGGAACAAATGGACGGTTTCTCTGATTTGCCGGTCCACTCTGAAAGTTTCTCCTCTTGTTTGGAAAAGAGGGAGAAAAGGAAGGTCGGGAAACAGGATATAGTGGTCTCTTGCCATAAGAATTAGGAGCCACATACGAGGAACGAGCCTCGTCAGCAATCTCCCGAATAGAACTCTCCGCCCAAATGGCATCATTGTAGATCGAGACAAAAGAAGTAGAACCCCTACTGATCTTCCCCTTTATCTGAGGAGAAAGTTTTCCCAGATAAAAGAAGGCTTTGTCTTCCTCTACTCTAATAAGTCGAGTGGCATAATGAGCCAACTCATTGAACCTGGTTGTGAACTCTTGAACCGAAAGAACTCCTTGTTTGAAGTCCATGAATTCTTTCAGCTTCTGTTGCCTTAGTTCATCGGGGTAGAACCTCGCCTCCAAGAGCTCACGGAAACGAGTCCACCCAAAATTAGGCTCCAACTTCGAAGTAGGGCCCGTAAGTGACCACCACTGATCGGCTTCCTTCACTAAAAAGTGGGAAGCTAGGCGGACTTTATCCTCTTCAAGGACATCATAAAGAGAAAAACTCTTCTCCATTTCTCGTAACCACTCAGAAAGCTTGACGGGATCTACTTCACCATCATAGGTTTTGGCTTGACTCCTAGATAGTTGTGAAGCAACCCACGTATAACTCCCGTGTCTCTCACGGTCGGGAATAGCATTAGGAACCGGATTTGCTGTTGGTTTTGCTGATTTTGCTGGTTTTGGATAATAACGGTAAGAGCTGCTAAGATCGTGTTGTCAATTCTCGGAGGCATCTTGCAAAAGAAAAACACAGATTAGTACTTATCATTTAGCAAGAACAAAGAGACTACAACATAAATCCTAATCTACCCATCTTACCCTTCTATCTCACGGTTTATTATTTTATTAAGGTCAAGTTATTTATACAAGGGTACACAAACGTGCGTCGGGAGCAAAATGCTCTGATACCAACTGTGACACCCTCAAATTTGCGGAAAGAAAAAAAAAAAAATTTAAATACATAAAAGATAAGAATACATAACGAAGGTGTCATAAATAAAAAGGTTCATTACAAAACGGAAATAATATTATACAAAAGAAATATACAAGACGGGAGACATATCTCCCGTATAAATACGGAAATAAAAGAGTGTATAATAATATACAATCTAAGAACCGAATATAGGTCCAAGGTAAATACTTCGCTCGCTAGCTCGTCAATGTACCCAATGTATGCATCACAAACCTGCCAACCGCATTAAATATAAACACGGAAGCCACAGTCAGTGGGGAGTAACTCCGAGTTCTCCCAGCCACGAAATGTCGAGTTTAATAAAACATGAATAACATAAAAGCAATGTATATGGAAAATACAAAACCTTAACATATATGATATGCTTTTCATGTTATGAAACATTAACTAACATATAACCTATCATATGAAAGCTATCATGTGAATCCGATAATAAAATATAACACGAGGTAGGGAAGCTGGTATGCTAGCTCAGAGGTTACCATGTAACATGGCCATGATACACTCAAACCCTAATCAACACGTAATCATGTGAATCAGTTAACAACGGTAATCCAAACTCTATCAATCCTTAGCCGGCTTGCATCTCACCTTCTAAATCATAGAATCATACAAACATGAAAGACCAATACTTCTACAAACAGGCATAAGTTCTTAGGACCATCGATAGTCGACTTCTGTAACTCGAGGCTATACCACAAGGTAGGAAAACATCCTAGTCCTAGACTGATCAGACCTAGCAACAACAGCTATTCCATTCCCCGTCTCATGACCAAAAGTACACAAGAAACTCTACTAGGCGACCCCCTAAGCAGAGATGGCTAGTACTTAAGCTGGCTCCATTCCCAAAGTGAAATAGGCAGCCATGCCCTGACTTGGATATAAACCCACCAAGCCGGGACACAAAAGCTATCAAGCAGTGAACTATATACTCGTTAAAGATAGTACGGCCTATCTATGTCATGGTCCAAGATACTCATTTAGAATTAGAATGGTCAAGACGCCATATACTCAAAATTCTCTATGGGTACTTTAGTCAACACGACATCTATCATACAATCAAACCGTCACAGGAACAACCTCCTATCATGTGACTAATTGCATATAAATCATATTCAAATAACATATCGCCTCATATCTACTAAGGCTATTTCATTAATTAAATACAACCTTACTTGAAGACAAATCCCCGACCCGAGTCCCGCGACGGGTCATCAGTCAAAACGGGGCTGACTAGATCTTAGTTTGACACAAACCCGTTTGGTCAAACCGGCTAGAAACAGAGTCTTTACCACATAGACTTGACATAAAAATCATCATATTCATTACATGTTATTTTATTAAAACTTCTAACATGTGAATAATTAAATCTTACAAAAACCCGTTTGACTTAAAGGACATCTAATTAAACCATAATCTCGTATTATAATTTCTAACATGTGAGAAACAATAATTTTATGAAAAACCTTTTTAATTAAATATTTTACTTATTAACATTTCCCACTTGCTAAATATTACAAAACACGATAAAATAACAATAACTCAAAAACCGTCACAAGTCCAAAGTGAGGACTCATGGGCTGATTTTGGGCCAGACCTAACATGGGCCTGGACTGGGCCCACGGCTGTTTTGGGTTGATTTGGACTGTTTTGATCGACTTTACTAAAAACCGTTTCTTAATATTTCCCGCATGCTTAACATATTTAAAACCCGTCAAAACAACAACATAACAATCAAGTATCGACACAACTCCCAAGGACCATACCCGGACCAAATCCAGACCGGGCTGGACCGGCCTGAACCGGTCTGACCAGGCCTGAACCGGCCGGTTTGGGCTGGTTTCCAGCCACCCAATTCGGCCACCACCAAAACTACAACCCCAATTTATTTCAACATGATTTTTAATTAACAACATCCATTTTAACAACCAATCCAACCATCATTCATACAAAAATCATTATTATGAACAGTCATCCAAATTCATCAAGAACACTAAACATATTAAAAATTCCATACAACATAAAAATCATACTACTTATCATGTTACTACTAAAAATCATAAGTAACCATAATATGAACTAAAACAAAAGATGAACCAAAAACAAAAGAAACAAAGGATTTGTGACATTAATTCGTTGAGTAAATCGGAATTGTTACCTTAGCTAGCAAAATCAAGTAGCACCAAAATAAGAAGTAAATAAAATAAGAAACCCGTCTACTAGTCTTCTCCTAATATATACGAGTCACCAAACTCGTCTTCAAAATCTTCCCCTATAAGAAATGACAAGAAAAACATTATTAGAATCAAAACTTGATTTTCCATAATTAAAGAGTTGAAAACAATTTTGTCGGAATTGAAAATAAACCGTACTTGAAGATGGAGAGCGAAGAGGAGATTCTAGAAATATAAGTTAGGATGGATTTGAATAATAAATGAAGGTTTTATGATGATTTTGCTCAAGAACGACGAAGAACGACGAAGAACGCTCAAGAACGATGAAGAACGATTAAAGAAAGTGTTAATTAGATCTTAAGGTGATTTATTGTAAAATGAAAAGGTTGTTAGTGAGTAAAATGGGGTGGGAGTGCCGTGTAATTATAGGGAAAAAATGGAGTCGGGTTTTGAAATTGTTGTTACGGAATTGACTCGGGTTTAATAATTATATTACGGTAATTGATTAAATATAATTAGATATTAATTTAATTAAACTAATATCTAGATATTATGTTATTGTAATGAAAATAAAGGAAAATATCTAGTCCTATTAGAGGAGGGAGTGGCGTGTGGATAGGAGAGAAAACGGGTCTGATTTTGAGCGATTTGCGTAATTTAATCGGACTGATCGATAAAGCTACAAATATCTTAGATATTTGTATTAGTTTAATCGAAACAATCAAAAGATCTAATTGTGAGTGGAAAAAGATGACATGGGCGTGTGACTCATGCCAAAGTCGAGTTTCGGGTTTGTTTCGGGATTTAAAATGACTCGGGAATAGTTAAATGACGTTCGGGTTAAACCGTAAAAGTTATTCTTTAATTCCGAATAAATTCAAAATAATTATATTAAATTATCATAAATCCAAATAAATCTTAATAAAAATAAATTAAAAATATTATTTTTTAAATAAAATTTCGGTCTTCAAAATTACAAGGCGAGTCGGAAAAAGTCAACGAAAGTCAAAGTTGACTTAAAAACGGGATTCTCATGGAATCTCTCAAAAACTCCAAATACGAACTCGGAATTTCAAAATTCAACTGGAAACAATAAATTCCACTTTAAAACCTAAATAGTCTGAAAAGTATCCTTAAGATATTTTACTAGACAAATTGGGTACTTTTCGGGTTGTTACATGATAACTTATCCTCTTACGGTTCTAACAGTAGGTCACAAGCCCAAAAAAATCAAGTAACGAAGGATATATGATTCCCAGCCGGTCAGGGGGACCGGCGGCCAGGTACCCAGCTGGGAACACATTCACCCGAGAACAACAACTCTTTAATCATCCATTTTCAATTATCATAAATAACTACTATCAACTATCAATAATCATTAATTATCATCAACAATCATCAACAAACAACACTCATCATCAACAACAAAAGTTCTATGAATACTAACCCTATTCCAAATACGATTACTAACATGGAAAACACATTAAAACACGTAAATGATATCGAGTAACCCTTCACCGTTACCTTTACGCGTCTTCAAACGATTTCTAAGTCTTCCTCCACTAGATAGAAATCCTCATCGGTTTCTTGAAGGTCTCCACCTAAACAAAGACGACAAAAGATGAATATAATTCACCTTTGAGAAAGACGGATAAATTGAAAATTGAGAAAGACGGTAATTTTATTAACAATACGGATAGAGGACGATGAGAGGGAAAGAATAAGACGAACTTGAGTGAATTTGAGCGAGAAATGAAGGCGTAGCGAAGATCTTAAGATCGATCAAATATGGAGTTTTAGCTTTGGGTGGTTACTTAGAGAGGAAGAAGAAAAGTTGAATGAGGGAGTTAGGGTTGTGACGGAGTATATGAAGGAGTAAGTGGAAAACATGAGAAAAAGCCCAAAAACGTCTTAAGACGTAACTTACTCGAAATCTTGCGTAAAGTCCAAATACGAACTCGGAAATTCTAAATTAGACACGGAAAATTTAATTGTAAACTAAAACTAAATTTCGCTGAAAAGTATCCGTAAAATATTTTTATTATAAAAAAAAGGGTACATTTGCGGGTGTTACAATCACCCCACCTTTTAAAAAGTTTCGTCCTCGAAACTTGAGAGTAGAAAACAAAGTATCAAGGACAAGAATCGGTTTTCAAAATTAATACGAAAACTTTTATAAGGGAAATATTTATGAAACGAGGTTCATCTCGAAAATGGTTTAAGGATATTTCACAAGTGCGAAACTTTATTTACGGATTGCAGGAGTGCCCGTCGCGAACGAGTACTCTAGTTATCCAAGTCAAAGTAATGTCGAAATAGTAAAATCGAAAATCAAAACAAGCGTTAGTAAGTGCAGGACTAGCCACCAGACGTCTCCAATAACAAGTCCAAACATCCAACCAAACACAAAATCCAAATATAAAAGCGAAAGAAATCTATTTTCTCCAAAAAGAGGATACAAAGTCCATCTTTAGACTACTTTGAAAAGTTAAATTAGAAATACAATATGGAAATTCGAAGGTTTTCTCAAAGATAAAAGCAAAATAAGAAGGCATTACACGAAATTAAAGCGACTCGCACATCTCACACACAATTCAGGGTAACAAAATATACACAAAATACGCAAAAACGAAACAAATCGAACTCTTAGGGATAGGAAGATCACGATGAATTCGGCAGGAAGATCTACAAGAATTCGACATCCCTAACTCTACTAATAAGCTAGTCCTCAAGAGAATGTAATTTACCTCAATTACACCTGAATTATTCTAAATCGCTAAACTTTATAAATATTATTTACAACAATCCCAATCAAAGCAACAAACATAATTATCTAAGATCCAACTAGCCTCATCCCAGATCTCACGACAAGGAAAAATCCACAATCCATTATCGATTATAATAATTCTTTAATACGCCATAACATCCTTAATTCGATCATTACTACGCTCGAAGCCTCAAATATAAATAGTCACATTAGCAAATTATGGTGGTTACTAATCCTCAAGATAAATGGGTTCACCATTCTAACTCTATAATCCATAACAAATGAGGACTCACTATCCAAAGCTTGCAATGAACATTTCTCAATCTCAAACTATGATTCCTTAAGAATAAAAGAGAATTACTAATTCCAAACCACAAATGACTAATCACTTGGCAATCAGACAACCATTCAAATCATCTAGTTCATCTAAACTCAAAATGAATCAATTTTCATTTATGACATATACTCCTCAAACTTTGGTTACCGGCTTAATTACCCTAAAGCAGAGTCTCTTTTAGAATCCACCAATTAGAGACATAAAATTCCCAAATTATATCCTAAGCAACCGTTATGATACCCAACAACAACAAACTATCATCACGCTCAACTCGATTCCCAAAATAGCACTACAATAGCAAGCTCAATAAATGAAGCCATCTAGAGAGTACAATACCGCCAACAGATTCATCCTAAGGTTTAAATCCCAATCTTATTTATGGTCAAAATCAACACGAAGCTGACTAACAACCAAATCATCTCACCAGAGGAAAAACAAAGACACCATGAATTTGGAAACGATAGGAGATTTTGAGGGAAACACGAACGCGATAAGATGGAACTAAAATTAGCAGGATGCTAGAGGTAGGGAGCCAAAAGCTAGAAGTTGGATAGATATAGCTATGAAGATAGCCAAGCAAGGGAAAAGATAAGAGGAAACATTTTCCTAGGAATCAGGCTTAGTAGGAACTTGCATGAAAGGAAATGGATAGGGATAATGATACGAGTAAAGGTTTAAAGTTTATTCCACAAAACTTCTCGTTTCAAACTTAGGGTGATAGCAAAGCAAGTCATCCCGATAATAAAGGTCAAACAAGGGACCATGGTACCACAAATCATCAAAGTAAGGTACGCCAAAATTCGACAAATCGACTACAACCCAATTCATCCATCCTTTCATATCACACGGATCCTAAATGCGGAATTGCAACTCAAGCATAGTAACATTCCTTTAGCTCAAATATTCAACACAACCTCAAAGGTTTCTTTAACTGAAGGACTAACAAATACTCCCTTATACTCGGTCATTTTCAAGTCAAATAGCCCACGAGTTCATTATTATCAAAGTACAACATCAAGTCAAACATCATCATTAACGTCCCAACGTATTTCCATCATAGCTCACATCATCGAATCTCGCTCATATCTATAATCCTCAAGTAATATGGTTCAACTTACAACGAAACCTTACTACTTCAAACGAGTCTCCGATACCATAAGGTAAGATCATATATTTAAATCCAAGAACTATAGCCAAATGCTTTTCCACCAAGCCTATACTCACAAACACACAATAGGAAACCACAAGACGTCACTTAGTCTCAAAAGCATTTTACACCTCAAGGTATCATCCAAATATTCTCACTTAGAACAACTAGCTCCAATTTAGATATGATCCTCAAGACACTCTAATATTACTAAACTCCTAAGTTCAAAAGATTAAATCACTAATGAGTTAAGAAGTCCTAGCCAACTCATTCAACCTTACACCATCAAATACCATGAACTATTCACACATGAGTCATGGCAAGCATTAAGCATTAAAATCATCCGACTTATCTTACCATCATTTCTCAGAGATACAACCAATCACCACTATAGGGTGAATTTAGATCTACACCATTTTCCTCAAATCACAAATTCATTCTAACCAACACTAATATTCCACAAAGTTCAAATTTCTTCCGACCAAGTACAATATACCACAAACAAAAGGGTATGCCATCCATAAAAATGTTACATGAGGAAGGTAAGGATACCAATGGTAAGATGAAGGAAACTATCTAGAGTAATTCCCAAGAGACAACCAAGTTGGAAGAGAAAGAAGCACCTAGATAGAAGGAAAAGAGCATGATACATTAAGGACGAGAGGAATCATCGATGAGCAAAGAAATACACTTCAATTAGGCTCGTCAATCTTCAATCTTCGGTAGAGGATACTTCTTCAAGTAAGGTAACACATGATCCTGAAAGTCCATAGACCTTAATTAGACTCCTCTAATTATTTACTAAATTACTTATTAATTTAGTTTATAATGATCTATGTAACATGCATGCAAATATAAAGACATTTATATAAAAGAAGTAATTTCCTCACATTGATATGAAAATTATATGGGCACAACAAGAACTCCTTCTTGTTGTTATTGAGCTATAAACATGGATGAACACAAGAAATCTCCAAACTAGAAGACCTCCTTCAAGTTGCACCAAGATGACACCAAATAATCTACCCTTATTATTAACTAGATAATAAGATAGATGATATACTACTAATATTAGACTATATTACTACACTAGTAATACTTAGGAAATATTAGTATATGAGAGTATTTAGTGAGAAGAAGAGTTTTAGAGAGAAGTAAGCAAATTGCACAAAATCAAGTCATGAAAAATGAACAACAAAATTGCTCATTATATGGCCATTTTGGCCGGTCCATATTAGTCCAAAAGGACTCTTATTTTGTTCAATTTGATCACATGCATTTGAGTGGAGTGTTGTAGTATATGTGATGATTATATTCTACTTGTTATGTCACTTTCAATAAGTAACTAAAGAGTAAAAACAAGAACAAAATCATCACCCTTCTAACTACAATCCAACCGGCCATTTTGCCCTAGTTAGGTCCATTTTGATTTTTGATATTTGTCTCACAAATACTTATTGATCATATGGTTAATTATCTTGTATAATTAAGTGTTAATTTGATCATATAACAATTATATGACTCAATTAAATAAATAATATGTACTTAACATTTTAAGTAATATTTTACCATTATATCAATATATAATGGGTCCCACAATGCTTAGTTAATTTATTTTACAACTCCTTGTAAATATAATTAACTAATTACCTCTATCTCAAAACCTCAACTAATTTAGTAATTTAACGATTAATTACTAAGTTAAATCTTATTTAATCGTATTAAAATAAGATATAAATTTATTAGTCAATTATCGCATAATTGAAAAATAAGCTTAATCGAATTTGAGTTCTTAACTCAATTTCTAACAATTAACTCTCGTACATATCGAATATATGTAATGTACTAATTAACTGTATCGTATACAAATAATTAGTTACTATTTGGATTTCATCCTTTAGGTGTGACCGAAAGGGATCAGTTGATCACCGCCGTCAAACGACAATAACGTCAAACTCTAGTCAGCCAACCGTTATTGATTTACGTTAATCAACTGACTAATCATATATATAGTCAATAAATATCCCAATTTATTCCTTAATAAGATTTATTATGTGGCGCACTATTGTGGAGGACACCTACTCCAACAATCTCCCACTTGTCTTGACACAAGTGTGCGTCACCGATTCTCTTGTCTCTTTATCACATCTCCCACTCAACGCAAGGTGTCTTTTAGGTCGCACTTGCGATTGACAATATCTAGAGTGGTTTTCTCGATAGGGAGAGTAACTGTCTGACCGGAAAATCTACCATAGATCTCTTTCCGAGCGTGGCCACGCATTTACAGTAACTTCTCCTCGAGTGGCCTAAAGATGTTTTTACCCAACGTGGGTGGACAATTCCTGTTGATCCCTCTACTCTGTATGATGCAGATCACCATGATCCAGAAGAAGTCCATCGGCCTCCTTTTACGGCACGACCTAGAACATCAACCAAAACCAATCGGAAACTGCACCGACTCAGATAGACGGTCGCCAGTCAAAAGAATCGACTTATAGGAATAAGATAGAATACCCTGCCACGACCAGGCATCAAATAATTGATTTAAGGGTCTCTATAATGTCACTGTCCGACAGAGTGTCATACAGTCTGTCTATGTAAACGACCAGTCATCTCCATGACCCCATGGTGCTGAACCAACCATCGATCGACTTACAATCTAGTCATTTCGAGACGTCACCTCATTGAGTGACTAAGGACAAAATACTAAGTTCGTCCTGTTCACTTGAATTGGGTTCAACCTTTCTTTCAACCAATTCGGATAAATAAAGTATTAAAATTTAGTCAAACTAAATAAATGAGTTTTTAATGAAACTCTAACAATGAATGCGATTATCAAATATTTGGAAAAATTGATACGCTATCAATAATTTCATATCTTATAATCTTTAGCAATTCAGGTACATATTGTCAATCCCCATTGAATGACATGCTATCATGTTCACCTGCAAAACGCCTGGGCTAATGGATTAGCAATACTTGCATCTTTCCCATCATTCTGATTGCTATTTCTCTTTGTCTATGTAATCTCATATTACATAAAACTTTCTGAGTACGTGTCTAGATTTGAATCTAGACTTAGGACTCTTGGCCCAAAGGTAGCTCCCACTGTTTTACCACTATAATGGGATAGGATATACAGCTATATGAACTATTTCTAGTCCCTCCAATACTGTCGAATCCAAGCTACTTTCATATGCATCATCATATGACGCAATGTACTCCATTTCCGTTGTTAAATCCGCAATGATAAACTGCCTTGAACACTTCCAGCGGATACATGACATTTATATTTGAAAATGTCACTCCTACTTGGAACCTTTCCAATAGTATTTTCTGTTTGGAACTCTTCCAACAGAGTAATCTTCTATAAAACACAGCCAGCTCGTGATTTCAAATCACTTTGATCAGTTTGGAAACTGAAGTATGTGTAACCCTTACACGCAACTCATTTTAAACTCCAAACACATGGAACATATCTTTTAGTCCTTCGCAAGTACTAAGGATGTTCTTTATGGCTATTAAGTGACTCTCACTTGGATTTGATTGCAAATCATTCGTCATACTCAAAGCATACGAAATGTCGGATTGAGTATACATCACAGCGTATATAATTGACCCCGCAGCGGAAGCAAAAGGAATCAATTATGATATGTTCAACTTCCTTGAACTAGTCAAAGATCTTATCAATATAAGAATTTTGACTCAATGCTAATATCCTTTTAGATTTATCTCCATAAATCCAGATATCTAAAAGATGTGTTCTACTTCTCCAAAATCTTCCATCATCTAAAATGATCAATATGTCTCCACATATAAGACTGATGAAAAACCATATTACTCCCACTAAACTTCATGTATAAACATAATTCCTCGAGATATCGAGAAATATTTTATGACATGATTGACACACTAATTCCAACTCTTTAGTGCTTACTTAAGACATCCTCTTAAGCTTGCAAATTAACTTAGGATAGTTAGGATCTACAAACCCACAGGTGAATATAAAATATACTACCTCTTCTAGAATCGTATTCAGAAAGGTGGGTCTTGAGGTCCAATTGACATCATACTATTATGATATGCTGTAATCGCTAAGTATATTCGAATGGATCAAAGAATTAAGGTTGGTGCAAAACTATTTGCCTACCAATTTATCTTTGAAAACATTTTAATGTTCATACATGCAAATTTCGATCTTAAAAATCAATTTACATTGAAGAGGTCGTACTTCTTCAATTAAAATTTACCAGGTCACATACCTGACCATCATGCATGGAGTCCATTACAAATCGTATGACTCTAAGGCATAGCAAGAAGTTGGGATTAGAAACAGTCTTTTATAAGTCACAGATTAGAATTCATCACTATTAAGGAGTGCTAAAATTCCACCTGACCTCCTAGGTTCCGAATAAACAACTACTGAACAAGAAATAAGGAAACTTTTTCCGGACCATATGCTCAGTTTGTGGCTCTTGAAACATTTTCTCCCACTCTGTCTTATCAAGAAATAATCGTATTTTTATTGAAAGACAGCATCATGAGTCACAAACGCTTTGTTCTCGTGGTTAATGTAGGATTATTGAGCACTTGTTTTATTTGGATAACTTTTAAATTAGGTACGCTACCTATCCATATCGTATATGAAATAAAATCCGACTGTTTTAAATGTGCTTTGATATGGTGGGAAAAGAAATAGCAGACAAAAATATTAAGATCCCAAGGTTAGTCAAATGGCTCAGTTTGACTTGACAAAAACAAAACCATATCGTATAAGGTTCTATTTCTCTATTCAACAACACCTTATCTCATAATGTGTGTTAGAGAAGTTAACTCGTGAAACTATTTCACAATACTTTTGGTGAAAATCAAAGTCAATACTTAGATATTTATAGTTACGATTTAGTCGTAAGTCCTTGTCTAATACTCTTGGTGATTAACTACTTCACATTGAAGCTCTTTGAACTTTTTAAAAGATTTCTCATAGTACCTCATTAAGTAGAATCAAATATAATATCTACTTAAATCGTGGTAAATAAAGTGAAATAGTCATAACCATCTCTGGTTGTGTTTGTTATTGGACCACGCATATTCTAATGAAATAGGGCCAATAACTCACTAGCTCGATTTCCTTTTAAATAAAAAGGGCACGAATCATCTTGCCTTGAATACAAGATTCGCACGCACCATAAGATTCAAAATCAGATGGTTTAGGGATAGTTGTCAATACTAGCCTCTTAATGTGCTACACAATCCAGAATTAAGATTAGATTAAGGTCACCAATTTTGAGCCTTTTTTTTCAATCTATATGACAAGTAATTACTAGTTTAGGTCAAGAATATAATTACCTTTGATTGGTATGGGATAACCATTGACCAAGTATAGGCATAAAAAGGTACAACGCTTGTTCCATTCACAAAAGTGAAACATTTGTGTCGTACACTAAAGTGGATACTATATTCTTTATTTAGAGGTCATGTACATAATAACGTTTATTAAAGTATACCTCTAAATCCAAAACTAAATTGATCACATTATAACTTTTATATGTCTCTATATAAATAAAACTACAATAGTTATATTTCCCTTGTAGGTCGACATTTAATCATGGTTAGTCGTCGCACGAATCATTTATATGTATTGAATACATTGATGAAAACCATAATGGGTATCCAATACCCAAAAATTGCATTTAGCAAAATAAATGTCAATCATATAGATATTATGGGTGAAAATAGTACACCCAATTTCTAACTCTTTAGAAAACTTGGGGCAGATTCTTTTCTTGTGTCCTACACTGTAAAATAGAATCGTCAAAAGTTGGGTTCGACACCTTGCTTGGGTTTTGACTTTACTATTCAAAATAGTCTTGCCTTTTTCCCTTGCCTTGTGCCAAACTCGTGCCAACCTACTCTTGAACCTCGTCTTAACAATTAAGAATATAAACATCATTCTTAGTGCTCCCACTCACTTTCATGAATCTCTACTTAGACAAGTATATTAGAATTATTGTGAAGACTATTCTTCATTTCATTCATGGTTTTACCTTCAAAAGGATAAACCTTTCATGAAGTGACTACGGTATTTGGTTATTCACGATTTTAAATAAATCGATTAACCTAGTCGTCCCAACTGATTTGGCCTCTTTTGAGGTAAGTCTCGATAAGGAGCATTATGACGACATACCAAAAATTAAAATATTTTCGTTGGAGCGAAAAGATTGATGTACCATTGTTATGAGAAGACGTCACTAAAAATCAAAACGTTTTTGACTAAGTGTGACTTATTCATTTACTCTTCATAAGAGACATTTGCAATGGTGAATATGAGGATCAAAAATAAATTTATTTTGTCTTTAGCTACGGTGGTTTAAATGGAGATTGCAATCAAAATGCTACCGTATAAAATAATGGAAACCTTTTCCACGATTGAACGGATTTCATAGAATGATAAAATATTTGTCATTTGCGCGTATAAAATAAATATGAAAGGAAAATTAACATTCATTGCTTAAATATAATTTACTTGTAAAACAATTTTAACAAGTCACTCATATAACGACCCCTCACGAAATTATATAAGTGATTCCAAGACCCATCTTTAGACAAAAATAGTCATCGCATGCTACCTTTATCTAAAAATGGTAAGTCAATACTTGACTAATTCTACCCTTAGAACTCTTGGTTGACGGATTTCAACTAAATCCATCTCCTAGTCCCAAGATAACTAAATCCATTTCAACTAAATCCATCTACCCTTAGAACTCTTGGTTGACGGATTTTATGAACAAATAACATAGTATTCAACGGTTTTATCAAATGAAAACCATTAAATATAGTAAAATAGTGAAAAAAATTATACAATTTAACCAAGATGATATAAATCAGATTATAAAATGTATCAAAAATTTTCAAGACCATAAAAGGATGTTTCAATTTTATGATCATAATAATCTCACTTTATTGACTTTTATCTTATAAAAATCAATCATCATGCAAAACTTAATTAAAAGTCAGGAAATTTTACATAAAGTATGTACAACATGCATGTGAGATCATATCAAAATTTCATAGCCATAATCAACATGCAACTATTTTTAGTTAACTTTTAACATAAAACATGCATATTAACATGATTTAAAGGCCATAAATCAAAATAAATAGCAAATTAATCCATAAAATCACCAAATTTGACCACAACCATTTTGAGGTCAGTAGGTATGCATGCAAATCAAAAATTTCGTGCAAACCAATTTTTAACACAAATTTTCAATTTTACCCAAGTTATCATATAACTCGATTTTAATGCTTAAAATCGACATGCATGTAACAATTGAGCTCTGATACCACATGAAAGTCCTAGACCTCTAATTAGACTCCTCTAATTAGTTCATTAAATTACTTTAACTTAATGATTTAGGATCTAGTTATCATGCATGCAAATATAAAAGCATAAATATAAAGATAAGATGAAATTTCCTTACAATGGAAATTTTCGGTTCAAATGGGCACAATAAGAACTCCTTCTTATTGTTCTTGAGCATGAAATTGATAGATGATCCTCCATAAAACAACCTCCAAAGTAGAAGGTCTCCTTCTAGTTGCACCCAAGATTAAACCCAAATAATCTTACCTTATTATTAACTAGATAATAAGTAAGATAAATACTACTAATATTATTGTATTACTACACTAGTAATATGTAGAGAATATTAGTGTATAAGAGAGTTTAGAGAGAAGTTGAGTTTTGAAAGAGAAGTGGAAAAATAAGCAAAAATGAAAGTAGTACAAAATGAACAACTTTTGTTCAATTTAAGGCCAAAGTGGCCGGCACTATTGAGCACACAAGAGGGCTCCATTTTGCTCATTTTATTCTTTGTGTAAGATGGTAGAGTGTAGGCAATGTTTTGATGATTAAAGTTATCATGTAATGTCACAATCACCAAGTGAATTGTGTACATAAAATAGAACAATAATCATGCTATTTTCACATGCACAAACCGGTGCCCATGTGTCCATTATGGACCATTTTGATTTTTGATATTTGTCCCACAAATACTTATTAATCATATGCTTAATTATCGTGTATAATTAAGTGTTAATTTGATCATATAACAATTATATGACACAATTAAATGAATAATATGTACTTAACATTTTAAGTAATATTTTACCATTATATCAATATAGTAGGGGTCCCACATGCCCCGTTAATTTATTTTACAACTCCTTGTAAATTATAATTAACTATTACCTCTACCTCAAATATATGCCTAACCTACAACTCATTTTAATGATAACGATTTCATCATTAAATTAAATCTTAGTTAATCGGATTAAAATAAGACGTAAAATTTATTCATCATTATCGTATACTTGCCTAATTAACTTAAGAGTGGAATGAGTTCCTAACTCAATTTCCAATAAATAACTCCCGTAACTAAACGTACATATCAAATATATGTAATGCCCTAATTAAACTGTATCGTATACAAATAATTAGTATTCTATTTGGGTCTCATCCTATAGGTGTGACCTAAAAGGGATCAGTTGATTACCGCCGTCATACGACAATAACGTCAAACTCTAGTCAGCCAAGCGTTACCGATTTACGTTAATCAACTGACGTGGAGTATCAAAATATACTAATCATGCCATGTATATTCCAAATGAGATTTATTATATAAATGCACTATTGTGGAGGACACTTACTCCAACAATCTCCCACTTGTCCGATACAAGTTGTGCATGTAGCAACACTATTGTGGAGGACTCCTCCTCCTACAATTTCTCCCACTTGTCTCGACAAGTTGTGTGCTACCGATTCTCTTGTCTCTTTTGCGTCACATCCTCCCACTCATTGCAAGGTGTCTTACAGGTTGCACTTGCAATTGAAATTATAAATAGAGTGGTTTTCTCGATCTGGGCGAGTAACTGTCTGACCGGAAAATCTACCAGAGATCTTTTTCGAGCGTGGCCACGCATTTCCAGTTCCTACTCCTCGAGTGGCCCCGAAGATGTTAATACCCAACGTGGGTGGACAATTCCTGTTTGATCCATCTGACACTGTATGAGCGATCCCAATGACCCAAAGATGTCATCCGGCCAATCCTTTCACGGCACGACCAGGACAAAAACCAAAGTCAATTGGCAACATACACCGACTCAGGTAAAGGTCGCACAGTCTAAAGAATCGAACTCATAGGAATAAAATAGAAATCCCCGCCACGACAGGCCTTGCAACAATTTTTGATAATGAACTCTATTATTGTCCCTGCCCGACAGAGTGGTGTCACAGTCTGTCTATGTAAACGACAAGTCATCTCCATGACCCCATGGTGCTGAACCAACCATCGATCGACTTACAATCTAGTCACTTCGAGACGTCACCTCAAATGAGTGACTAGGGACAAAACACTAAGTTCATCCTGTTCACTTGAATTGGGTTCAACTTTTCTTTCAACCAATTCGGATAAACAAAGTATTAAAATTTAGTCAAACTAAATAAGGAGTTTTTAATGAAGCTCTAACAATGAATGCGATTATCTAATATTTGGAAAAATTGATACGCTATCAATAATTACATATCTTATAATCTCCAGCAATTCAGGTACATATTTCAATCTCCATTGAAATGACATGACTATCATGTTCAGCCTGCAAAAGGCATGGCTAATGGATTAGCAATACTTGCATCTTTCCCATCGTTCTGATTGCTATTTTTCTTTGTCTACGTAATCTCCTATTATATAAAACTTTCTGAGTACGTGTCTAGGTTTGAATCTAGACTTAGGACTCTTGTTCTAAAGGTAGCTCCCACTGTTTTACCAGTATAATGGGATAGGATATACAGCTATATGAACTACTTCTAGTCCCTCCAATACTGTCGAATCCAAGCTACTTTCATATGCATCATCATATGACGCAATGTACTCCATTTCCGTTGTGAAATCCGCAATGATAAACTGCCTGGAACACTTCCAGCGGATACATGACATTTATATTTGAAAATGTCACTCCTACTTGGAACCTTTCCAATAGTCTTTTCTTTTTGGAATTCTTCCAACAGATAAATCTTCTATAAAGCACAGCCAGTTCGTGATTTCAAATCACTTTGATCAGTTTGGAAACTGAAGTCTGTGTAAACTCTTACACACAACTCACTATAAACTCCAAACATATGGAACATATCTTTAGTCCTTCGCAAGTACTTACGGATGTTCTTTATGGCTGTCAAGTGACTCTCACTTGGATTTGATTGCAAATGATTCGCCATACTCAAAGCATGCAAAATGTCGGATTGAGTATACATCACAGCGTTTACAATTGATCCCGCAGCGGAAGCAAAAGGAATCAATTATCATGTGTTCAACTTCCTTGAACTAGTCAAAGATCTTATCAATATAAGAATATTGACTCAACGCTAATATCCTTTTAAATTTATCTCCATAAATCCAGATATCTAAAAGATGTATTCTACTTCTCCAAAATCTTTCGTCATCTAAAATGGTCAATATGTCTCCACATATAAGATTAATGAAAACCATATTACTCCCACTAAACTTCATGTATAAACATAATTCCTCGAGATATCGAGAAATATTTTACAACATGATTGACACACTAATTCTAACTCTTTAGTGCTTACTTAAGACATACTCTTAAGCTTGCAAATTAACTTAGGATAATTAGGATCTACGAACCCACAGGTGAATATAAAATATACTACCTCTTCTAGAATCGTATTCAAGAAGGTGGTTCTTGAGATCTAGTTGACATCATACTATTATGATATACTGTAATCGCTAAGTATATTTGAATGGATCGAAGAAATAAGGTTGGTGCAAAACTCTTTGCCTACCAATTTATCTTTGAAAACATTTTAATGTTCATCCATGCAAATTTCGATCTTAAAAATCAATTTACATTGAAGAGGTCGTACTTCTTCAAGTAAAATTTATCAGGTCACATACCTGACCATCATGCATGGAGTCCATTACGAATCACATGACTCTAAGCCATAGCAAGAAGTTAGGACTAGAAACAGTCTTTTATAAGTCACATATTAGAATTCATCGCTATTAAGGAGTGATAAAATTCCACCTGACCTCCTAGGTTCCGAAGAAACAACTACTGAACAAGCAATGAGGAAAACTTTTTCCGGACCATATGCTCAGTTTGTGGCTCTTGAAACATTTTCTCCCACTCTGTCTTATCAAGAAATAATCGTATTTTTATTGAAAGACAGCATCACGAGTCACAAACGCTTTGTTCTCGTGGTCAATGTGGGATTATTGAGCACTTGTTTCATTCAAATAACTTATAAATTAGGTACGCTACCTACCCATATCGTATATGGAATGAAATCAGACTGTTTTAAATGTGTTTTAATATGGTGGGAAAAGAAATAGCAGACAAAAATATTAAGATCCCAAGGTTAGTCAAATGGCTCATTTTGACTTGACAAAGACAAAACCATATCGTATAAGGTTCTGTATCTCTATTCAACAATACCTTATCTCATAATGTATGTTAGAGAAGTTAACTCGTGAAACTATTTCACAATACTTTTGGTGAAAATCAAAGTCAATACTTAGATATTTACATTTACGATTTACTCGTAAGTCCTTGTCTAATACTCTTGGTGATTAACTACTTCACATTGAAGCTCTTTGAACTTTTCAAAGATTTCTCATAGCACCTCATTAAGTAGAATCAATTGTAATATCTACTTAAATCGTTGGTAAATAAAGTAAAATAGTCATAACCATCTCTGGTTGTGTTTGTTATTGGACCACGCATATTCAAACGTAATAGGGCCAATAACTCACTAGTTCGATTTCCTTTTAAATAAAAAGGGGCACGAATCATCTTGCCTTGAATACAAGATTTGTACGCACCATAAGATTCAAAATCAGATGGTTTAGGGATAGTTGTCAATACTAGCCTCTTAATGTGCTACACAATTCAGAATTAAGATTAGATTAGGGTCACCAATTTTGAGCCTTTAACAATCTATATGACAAGTAATTACTTGTTTAGATCAAGAATATAATTACCTTTGATTGGTATGGTATAACCATGGACCAAGTAAAGGCATAAAAGGATACAACGCTTGTTCCATTCACAAAAGTGAAACACTTGTGTCGTACACTAAAGTGGATACTATATTCTTTATTTAGAGGTCATGTACATAATAACGTTTATTAAAGTATACCTCTAAATCCAAAACTAGATTGATCATATTATAACTTTTATATGTCTCTATAGAAATAAAACTACAATAGTTATATTTCCCTTGTAGGTCGACATTTAATCATGGTTAGTCATCGCACGAATCATTATTATATGCATTGAATACATTGATGAAAACCATAATGGGTATCTAATACCCAAAAATTGCATTTTAGCAAAATAAATGTCGATCATATAGATATTATGGGTGAAAATAGTACACCCAATTTCTAACTCTTTAGAAAACTTGGGGCAGATTCTTTTCTTGTGTCCTACACTGTAAAATAGAATCGTCAAAAGTTGGGTTTGACACCTTGCTTTTGGATTTTGACCTTTACTATTCAAATAGTCCCTTGCCTTTTTCCCCTTGCCTGTGCAAACCTCTACCAACCTCTCTTGAATAACCTCGTCTTAACAATTAAGAATATCAACTTCATTCTAGTGCTGCCCACTCACTTTCTGAATCTCTATTAGACAGTATATTAGAATTATTGTGAAACTATTCTTCATTTCATTCATGGTTTTTCCTTCAAAAGGATAAACTTTTCATGAAGTGATTACGGTATTTGGTTTATTCACGATTTCAAATAAATCGATTAACCTAGTCATCCCAACTGATTTGGCCTCTTTTGAGGTAAGCCTCGATAAGGAGCATTATGACGACATACCAAAAAAATTAAATATTTTCGTTGGAGCGAAAAGATTGATGTACCATTGTTATGAGAAGACGTCTGTGACACCCTCAAATTTGCGGAAAGATAAACAAGTAATTTAAATAAATAAAAGATGAGAATACGTTTCTAATAGGTTCACTTTAGTGAAAATCGGTAATTTTTAAAACCGGAACCTACTATTAAATATATTCATCATAACAAAGGTGTCATAAATAAAAAGGTTCATAACAAAAGGAAAATAATATTATACATAAGACTTATCCAAAACGGGAGACATATCTCCCGTATAAATACGGAAATAAAAGAGTGTATAATAATATACAATCCTAAGAACCGAATATAGGTCCAAGGTAAATACTTCGCTCGCTAGCTCGTCAATGTACCCAAGTATGCATCACAACCATGCCAACCGCATTAAATATAAACACGGAAGCCACAGTCAGTGGGGAGTAACTCCGAGTTCTCCCAGCCACGAAATGTCGAGTTTAATAAAACATGAATAACATAAAAGAAATGTATATGGAAAATACAAAACCTAAACATATACGATATGCTCTTCATGTTATGAAACAAATAACTATCATATAACCTATCATATGAAGGCTAAGCTACTCATGCAAGCTATCATGTGAATCAGTTAACAACCGGTAATCCAACCTCTATCAACCTTAGCCGGCTTGCATCTCACCTTCTAAGATTCATAGAATCATCAAACATGAAAGACCAATACTTCTATAAACAGGCATAAGTTCCTAGGACGGCCAATAGTCGACTGTAACTCGAGTCTATACCACGAGGTAGGATATACTTATATATTTAGGCTCAGCGGTTACCCTAATAACATGGCCAAAATACAAAGCACACATCTACGCTCAGCGGTTACCTTTAAAACATGGCCCAGATCCAAAGCATCAATACTTTAGCTCAGAGGTTACCCTAA
>JAIUZE010020710.1:0-10908 GCA_022085475.1 Heliosperma pusillum
AGTTTACTTTTATTTCCTAATACCAGGCCTTCGTGCAGCATAAGCCGCTCCCGTCATGCTCTCAACATCCCATTACGTTCCTGTATCTTCGAGAGCACGTAAACTGCCCCCGGAGCGTCCGATTGGGGAGCGTGTTTTTTACAAGTTAATTAACTCGGCGAGATCTACGCAGCTGCAGGTTTGGTTATTTGAAAAATAAAACAAAAGAGGAACGAATATCACGGAATTAACAATAACTTTTAAAAAAAAAAGGATGCAACACGAGGCCTTCCCAGGAGGTCACCCATCCTAGTACTACCCTCGCCCAAGCACGCTTCACTGCGGAGTTTTGATGGGATCCGGTGCCTTAGTGCTGGTATGATCGAACCCATACATTTCCATCACAAGTTTACTTTTATTTCCTAATACCAAGCCTTCGTGCAGCATAAGCCACTCCCGTCATGCTCTCAACATCCCGTTACGTCTTCAAGATGCACGTAAACTTCCCCCGGAGCGTCCAATTTGGGCGCGTGTTTTTTACAAGTTAATTAACTCGGCGAGATCTACGCAGCTGCAGGTTTGGTTATTTGAAAAATAAAACAAAAGAGGAACGAATATCACCGAATTAACAATAACTTTTAAAAAAAAAGGGGTGCAACACGAGGCCTTCCCAGGAGGTCACCCATCCTAGTACTACCCTCGCCCAAGCACGCTTCACTGCGGAGTTTTGATGGGATCCGGTGCCTTAGTGCTGGTATGATCGAACCCATACATTTCCATCACAAGTTTACTTTTATTTCCAATACCAAGCCTTCGTGCAGCATAAGCCACTCCCGTCATGCTCTCAACATCCCGTTACGTCCCTGTATCTTCGAGAGCACGTAAACTGCCCCGGAGCGTCCGACTGGGGCGCGTGTTTTTTTCAAGTTTATTAACTCGGCGAGATCTACGCAGCTGCAGGTTTGGTTATTTGAAAAATAAAACAAAAGAGGAACGAATATCACCGAATTAACAAAAACTTTTAAAAAAAAGGGGGTGCAACACGAGGCCTTCCCAGGAGGTCACCCATCCTAGTACTACTCTCGCCCAAGCACGCTTAACTGCGGAGTTCTGATGGGATCCGGTGCATTAGTGCTGGTATGATCGCACCCATACATTTCCATCACAAGTTTACTTTTATTTCCTAATACCAGGCCTTCGTGCAGCATAAGCCGCTCCCGTCATGCTCTCAACATCCCGTTATGTCCCTGTATCTTCGAGAGCACGTAAACTGCCCCCAGAGCGTCCGGTTGGGGCGCGTGTTTTTTTCAAGTTTATTAACTCGGCGAGATCTACGCAACTGCAGGTTTGGTTATTTGAAAAATAAAACAAAAGAGGAACGAATATCACAGAATTAAGAAACCTTTTTAAAAAAAGGGGATGCCACACGAGGCCTTTCCAGGAGGTCACCCATCTTAGTATTACTCTCGCCTAAGCACGCTTAACTGCGGAAATCTGATGGAATCTGGTGCATTAGTGCTGGAATGATCGCACCCATACATTTCCATCACAAGTTTACTTTTATTTCCTAATACCAGGCATTCGTGCAGCATAAGCCGCTCCCGTCATGCTCTCAACATCCCGTTACGTCCCTGTATCTTCGAGAGCACGTAAACTGCTCCCGGAGTGTCCGACTGGGGTGCGTGTTTTTTTCAAGTTTATTAACTCGGCGAGATCTATGCAGCTGCAGGTTTGGTTATTTGAAATATAAAACAAAAAAGGAAATAATATCACCGAATTAAGAAAAACTTTTAAAAAAAAGGGGGTGCAACACGAGGCCTTCCCAGGAGGTCACCCATCCTAGTATTACTCTCGCCGAAGCACGCTTAACTGCGGAGTTCTGATGGGATCCGGTGCATTAGTGCTGGTATGATCGCACCCATACAATTCCATCACAAGTTTACTTTTATTTCCTAATACCAAGCCTTCGTGCAGCATAAGCCGCTCCCGTCATGCTCTCAACATCCCGTTACATCCATGTATCTTCGAGAGCACGTAAACTGCCCCCAGAGCGTCCGATTGGGGCGCGTCTTTTTTTCAAGTTTATTAACTCGGCGAGATCTACGCAGCTGCAGGTTTGGTGATTTGAAAAAAAAATTAAATGAGGAACGAATATCACCGAATTAGCAAATACTTTTAAAAAAAGGGGGTGCAACACGAGGCCTTCCTAGGAGGTCACCCATCCTAGTATTACTCTCGCCGAAGCACGCTTAACGGCGGAGTTCTGATGTGATCCGGTGCATTAGTGCTGGTATGATCGCACCCATACATTTCCATCACAAGTTTACTTTTATTTCCTAATACCAGGCCTTCGTGCAGCATAAGCCGCTCCCGTCATGATCTCAACATCCCGTTACGTCCCCGTATCTTCGAGAGCACGTAAACTGCCCCCGGAGCGTCCGATTGGGGCGCGAGTTTTTTTCAAGTTAATTAACTCGGCGAGATCTACGCAGCTGCAGGTTTGGTTATTTGAAAAATAAAACAAAAGAGGAACGAATATCACCGAATTAACAAAAACTTTTAAAAAAAAGGGGGTGCAACACGAGGCCTTCCCAGGAGGTCACCTATCCTAGTACTACTCTCGCCCAAGCACGCTTCACTGCGGAGTTTTGATGGGATCCGGTGCATTAGTGCTGGTATGATCGAACCCATACATTTCCATCACAAGTTTACTTTTATTTCCTAATACCAAGCCTTCGTGCATTATAAGCTACTCCCGTCATGCTCTCAACATCCCGTTACGTCCCTGTATCTTCGAGAGCACGTAAACTGCCCCCAGAGCGTCTGGTTGGGGCGCGTTCTTTTTTCAAGTTAATTAACTCGGCGAGATCTACGCAACTGCAGGTTTGGTTATTTGAAAACTAAAACAAAAGAGGAACGAATATCACAGATTTAAGAAAACTTTTTAAAAAAAGGGGATGCAACACGAGGCCTTTCCAGGAGGTCACCCATCCTAGTATTACTCTCCCCTAATCACGCTTAACTGCGGAGTTCTGATAGAATCCGGTGCATTAGTGCTGGTATGATCGCACCCATACATTTCCATCACAAGTTTACTTTTATTTCCTAATACCAGGCATTCGTGCAGCATAAGCCGCTCCCGTCATGCTCTCAACATCCCGTTACGTCCATGTATCTTCGAGAGCACGTAAACTGCTCCCGGAGTGTCCGACTGGGGCGCGTTTTTTTTTCATGTTTATTAACTCGGCGAGATCTACGCAGCTGCAGGTTTGGTTATTTGAAAAATAAAACAAAAGAGGAACGAATATCACAGAATTAACAAAAACTTTTCAAAAAAGGGGGTGCAACACGAGGCCTTCCAAGGAGGTCACCCATCCTAGTACTACTCTCGCTGAAGCACGCGTAACTGCGGAGTTCTGATGGGATCCTTTGCATTAGTGCTGGTATGATCGCACCCATACATTTCCATCAAAAGTTTACTTTTCTTTCCTAATACCAAGCCTTCGTGCAGCATAAGCCGCTCCCGTCATGCTCTCAACATCCCGTTACGTCTCTGTATTTTCGAAAGCACGTAAACTGCCCCCGGAGCGTCCGACTGGGGCGCGTGTTTTTTTCAAGTTTATTAACTCGACGAGATCTACGCAGCTGCAGGTTTGGTTATTTGAAATATAAAACAAAAGAGGAACGAATATCACCGAATTAACAAAAACTTTTAAAAAAAGGGGGTGCAACACGAGGCCTTCCCAGGAGGTCACCCATCCTAGTATTACTCTCGCCCAAGAACGCTTAACTGCGGAGTTCTGATGTGATCCTGTGCATTAGTGCTGGTATGATCGCACCCATACATTTCCATCACAAGTTTACTTTTATTTCCTAATACCAAGCCTTCGTGCAGCATAAGCCGCTCCCGTCATGCTCTCAACATCCCGTTACGTCTTTGTATCTTCGAGAGCACGTAAACTGCCCCCAGAGCGTCCGATTGGGGAGCGTGTTTTTTTCAAGTTTATTAACTCGGCGAGATCTACGCAGCTGCAGGTTTGGTTATATGAAAAATAAAACAAAAGAGGAACGAATATCACCGAATTAACAAAAACTTTTCAAAAAAGGGGGTGCAACACGAGGCCTTTCTAGGAGGTCACCCATCCTAGTATTACTCTCGCCTAAGCACGCTTAACTGCGGAGTTTTGATGGAATCTGATGCATTAGTGCTGGTATGATCACACCCATACATTTCCATCACAAGTTTACTTTTATTTCCTAATACCAGGCCTTCGTGCAGCATAAGCCGCTCCCGTCATGCTCTCAACATCCCGTTACGTCCCTGTATCTTCGAGAGCACGTAAACTGCTCCCGGAGTGTCCGACTGGGGCACGTGTTTTTTTCATGTTTATTAACTCGGCGAGATCTACGCAGCTGCAGGTTTGGTTATTTGAAAAATAAAACAAAAGAGGAACGAACATCACCGAATTAACAAAAACTTTTCAAAAAAGGGGGTGCAACACGAGGCCTTTCTAGGAGGTCACCCATCCTAGTATTACTCTTGCCCAAGCTGATGTGCATATTTTATATGCACATTTACACACTTATTCGCCCCCATTTCAGTCTTACTTATAGCTCATTTGAGCCGATTTCATGTCATATGCCCCGTATTTGCTACTTTGGTATGTTTAGTCTCCTATTTGCAGGTTAGACACATTCTAGGTGCGATCGGGAGCATATTTGGACATGCAAAGGACAAAGGACTATAGACCAGCCTTTCAATGAACAGAACAACTCGTTTCGGAAGCTCAGCAAGCAAACAAAACCCAAGAACCAGCCCACACCGATCGGGGGGCTAGGACACCGATCGGCCAGGACAAGCCCACTTTCGTTTTCTACCTCTCTAATCCACGGGGCACGCTTTGTTGGGGAAGGGACTCGAGCTTATCGAAGCCCAAGCCACTAGGACGCGAGATCGAGCCCAAATTAGAGAAAACCTAACTCTATATGAAGGAGAAGTGAAGAGAGTGAGGGGGTATCTCTCCCTAGACGCAAGATCCCTTGTCACGGATCGAGTTTCCGCTCTAAAACACCATTTTAGATTATTGTTTTACATTTTAGTCGATTAGTTTTAAGTTTTCGTCCGTTTACAACACTATATCGATCGGCATAGCCTTATACCGATCGACATCCTCCTTGTTTTTGCCCTATTTCAGGTTCCTTTGTTTCGCATTTTGTTATTTCGTTCGTTTATTGTTTCCACATCGCTTTGCTATGATGTCTTATGCTAATACAGTAGTTCATATGCTTAGATCTATTTCACCTATGAGTAGCTAAATTCCATACTAGGGTAGGGACAAATCGATATTGATTAGGGCAATGACTTGTTAATTAAACTGTTTTGGCTCGCCTCTTTGATTGTTTCATCACGTAAGTTAGTTAGCGGCCGTTCTCTACCCTACGCCGGAGCACAACCCTATGAGACCGACCAAGTAATTAGGGCACAAGCTGTCAATCTCAAATAGGCGGTGACTGTTGAGACCTACAAAGTAATATAGTTACCACCCGAGACCGATGCATTACCTTGACATCCATTTCCCGACTCAATATCGATAGTCCCGACACACCCTAGTTTCTTTCTCTATTGATTTTACATTTCCTTTCATTAAGCATTTGTTGGTTATTAAGCTTTGGTCTTTTGTTTATCATTTAGATTTTGTTTCTCTCTAAACTCAACCCCTCAAAACTGTAAACACCATAGAATTGAACACTAGACACCCTACATCCGTTTAAACAATAGTCCTCCCTGTGAATTCGACACCCGACTTACCACTAGCTTCATTAGCTAGTATTGTTGGCTTATAAATATTGTTTGATAGCAGTCCCGACGACAAACTGCACATCAAAATGGCGCCGTTGCCGGGGAGGCAATAGTTTCAAATTGATTTTTAGGGTCTTTAGGTTCAGTTTTACCTCTACACGGATCGGTCAGACCCACTCCACCGATCGGTGCCCTTGCTTTCTGACTGTTTTCTCTAAGTTTTTATGCACAGGAGACGTTCTGGGATCCTACTTACATTCGATCCTGAACCAGAAAGGACCCTGCGCAAGAATCAAAGACTTGCAGAGACTATTAGTGAGCAATTGTCATCATCTTCATCATCACCCGCATCCACACCACCTACATCACCACCAAGAAGGACCATGCCTAAGCTTTCGGATGAAGGGCTGCCTACGGCTGCTCAAGTTCCAACTGGGACTCTCAAGCCGAACCTCACAGCTACCAAGTTCAAAATAGATCCATCATTTTACAACTTGGTTCGAAAAGAGCAATTCGGAGGAGGGATGAATGAAGACCCGGCTAGTCACATCAACAAATTTTGCGACTTGTGCGCAATGATTATCGATGAGGGTGTGACCCAAGACCAAATAAAACGAATGATGTTCCCGCATTCTTTGAGGGACAAGGCTTCATCTTGGCTGCAAACTCTTAGTGTGACAGAGAGCAACGCGTGGGATACACTTGTGCTAGCTTTCTACAGGAAATTCTTCCCTCCGGAGCGTACCGCTAACCTTAGGATGCAAATCACTGGGTTCAGACAAAAGGTGAATGAGTCTCTATATGACGCATGGGAAAGATTCAAGGGCCTAGAAAGGCAATGCCCTCATCATGGGTTTACTAAGGGGTACATCGCCATGACTTTCTACAACTCCCTCAATACAGACTCAAGGAGGATATTAGACTCCGCAGCAAATGGGAGGTTTGACTCGGTGGAGGTTGATGAAGCTAGGAATGTGATTGAGCAAATGGCTAATCATAGCATATCGTATGTACAATCATCCTACACTAGTGTTGCAGCAGTGAGTGGTGAGACATTTTTCCAGGATAGCGTGACATCACAAATTGCAGATTTGAAAGCACAGCTAGCAAGTCTGAAGGTGGACAACACTCCACCGATCGGCACACCCCTCCCACCGATCGGTGGAGTGCAGTCCTCGCCATTGCCTATGATTGTAATGCATGTGGGTTATATGGGCACACGATCTACACATGTCAGGGCACTCAAGAGCAGGTTGCTGCATTCCATAACTATCAGCAAAGCTCTCCTTATGGTCAGAGCTTTCAACAACCCTACAAGCAACCATATCAAGCTCAGTTTCATCAAGGCCCTCCACCGGGCAATACAAGCACCTCTAGTTCAGCCTATCAACATCCAAACAAGGCTGCATCCACATCGTCACCACAACCTTACAAGTCACCCACTTTTACCGACATGAATGATCTACGAAGCATGTTGCAAGGGGTTCTGAAAAGCCAAGAGCACCTTATTGCTCAAGTGGCTCAAGTGGCTAAAAGTGACCAAGAAAAGTCTAGCGCCATCAAGAATTTGGAGATTCAAATAGCCCAGCTGGCCGCCTCGCAAAGCTCAAAGGCAACAAGGCCAATTGCCTCCACAACCCAACCACCCAACTCACACTCTTAATGCTATTCATCTTCGGAGTGGAGTTAGCTATGACAGTCTTTCCATGCCAAGGGTTGAAAAGAAGAAAGTCGGAGACAAGGGTGAACCAGAATATGAAACAGAAACAAGCATGGGCAAAAGTAGAGCATTACACCGATCGGTGGACCCCACCACCAATCGTAATGGGGGTCTAAAAGGTGCTGGAGAGAGCTCTGGGGAAGGTGTGGAGAAGGACTTGATAGCTGGAAATGCTGGAACTGAGGTTAAGCTGCCATTCCCGAGGCGTCTCAAGCAGAAGTCCCATTTCGAGGAACAATTTGGAAAATTTAAAGAGGTACTTGCTAAACTTAATATTACTATTCCATTTCTTGATCTAGTTTTACAAGTACCTTCTTACACCAAGTTCCTCAAAGACCTCTTGAACCGGAAGAAAGCATTGCCCCAGGTAGAGAAAATTGCTCTCACAGAAAGGTGTAGTGCACCTCAATTGAGCAATTCTCCACCTAAACTAGGTGACCCCGGAAGTTTCAGCATCCCATGTACCATAGGCGCCCTTAATATAGATAATGCTTTATGTGACCTCGGCGCTAGTGTGAGTGTCCTACCCCTATCTCTAGCTAAGAAAGTCGGATTGACTCAGTTTAAAAGCTCAAATATGACCATTCAAATGGCGGATAGGACCATTTCACGACCATTAGGGGTGCTAGAGGACGTCCCAGTACAGATTGGAGGGTTCTTTATACCAGTAGACTTTGTGGTGTTAGACATTCCCGAGGATGCTAACATCCCCATCATTTTAGGGAGACCCTTTTTACATACGACTGGCGCAATAATCGATGTTGGTAAACGAACTTTAACCTTTAAGGTGGGGGGTGAACTCCTTGTGTTTAAACCTTCAGCTACACCCCGTTCCCCCTTGGTTGTTCAGTCTGATTCGTTGATTAAGGAACAGTACCAGCCAGCTCAGACCCCCACATACCTAACACAGACCACCACAGGCCAGAACAAGGGCCAAAATGGCCAGAGCACACTCACACCGATCGGTGAGGTACCCCCCACCGATCGTCATCAAGGCTCACTCCGATCGGTGGTAGGCCTGAAAACCCCTGTGAGCTGTGTTGTGGAGTCTAGCTGTGTTATTACTGATTTTATGGCTCCGTCTCACTATTCTGGAGACCCTGTGGAGTCTGTTTGCTCTGTCCCATCTTTCGCAGGTCGCAATTTGAGTAGCTATTCGAAAGGATTCGAGGGCAAGAGTTTGAGCGGAGGGCCGATGTATGGGATGCCGCGAAATTTCTGGAGAAATCAACCTTCTTATAGTACACCATGGCAACTCGCAGTCCTCCAAGATGATTTTGGAGACACTTCTGATGGAGGGTCACCCAGTGACCCATTTATTTGAACGATACTTAGACTTTGAGACATTTTATTTGTTTTTAGTTGGACTATTTTTCATTTTGAACAATTTTGTTTTTTGGTTTGTTTTAGTTTTGGACAATTTGCAATTTGTAACTTTGAACATTGTGTGAGATGAGAGCGAGAGAGACATTTTTCCTCCTGTTTTGTAATGCTACAGGTAATGACGGAGCCGTCTAGCTGATGATAGCTCGGGATGGTGAGGACCTGTTCACCATTCACCGCCTTGCTTTGAACCGGTTTGGGGGAACTCTCACTTATTCTGTAAGTCTACCCTCTCCACTTTCACTCTCACCTGCATTCCCCATTCTCCTTTAACCACCTTTGCACCGATTTTCGTCAATTGAGGACAATGACGAGTTTGGTTTGGGGGAGGGGTTTGGTTGTGTGCTTCATATGTGCTTCATTCATATGTACTATAAGCAGTTGCATGTTCATACGTGAAAATAAAAATTTTAAGAACTGCTTATGTGTGTGTAATGGTTCGAGATGTGCAAAACGACGATGAAGATATATACACTTAGCTTAATTCGTTTAAACTGTGGCCTAACCTATATGATACGACATATTGAGATTAGATTGGATTAACGAGTCTAACATGTCTAAATCGTCGTGTTTGATGTGAATCTACTTTGTATCGAAATGCTTCTCAATGACGTACTTTAATTCTTAACTTGTGTGCTTGTGCTTGATTCATAAGTGTGAATATTGACTCGTTGTAGTTTCCGAAGGTATGCACCCTAGGTCCGCGGACCGGGCATTCACTTAAATTTGAACTCCACTTAGCCAAATTGCCTTGATTCGTCCCTTTAGATGTAGGATCCACTCTTTATTGACCACGTTTCACAAGACTATATTGACTACCTTGGTTACAACCTTACAAATTATGAACGACATCGTAAAAACATCCTACCCAGACTGTAATGGTTGCGTATAGGAGAGTTATGTCACGAAAACGTGTCAAATGAAGAAAAGGGCCTGATTTTTGAAGTTTTTGAGCTGATACCTATCGGTGTGGCCTAGTACACCGATCGGTTAAGGTAGTATGACGATCGGTGGGCCCCTGTTTTTGGCCTGTTTCAGTGTTATATGAATGTCTGGAGAATAATTCAGCTCCACAGCAAGTTATACAGCAAGAATAGTGATCGAAAGTTGAGTTTCCAAACAATAAAGTGAAGTAATGAGATCTATTGTGAAGGTAGCAGTTCCAAAATGGTGCTATCAATACATAAATGTGAATTACTATTGTGTGAAGTGCAATTACCGAAGTTATGATAATGTCAAGAGATTCGAATTTTTGCCTATGATCGGTATTGGTTAATGTTATGGTCGTCTGGGTCTTTTCATTAGTGGTAGCGCAACCACCAGTTTTTTGAGCCCCACACTCCCATACGCGTTAGCACGCACCCATCTTTCACCTATTGAACATAGCCCCATTACAACCTTGTGCCCAACATACCTTGAGAACTTTTAGTACTACGAGTATTATTTACGAACTTGAATCATGTTATTGAGTGTGCTTGTTGAGTCTCTACTTTTGAGCTCGTTTGCAAGGTCTTGCGTTATTCATGACGAACATTGAAATTTAGGCATGTATAAGACCTGTTTTGAAGGTCGACTCTTGTGCACTTGTTCTTATCTATTTGTGAAAGCCATAGTTTGGATGAACAGAAAGCATGGGTGTCCAGAGTCGTTATCTCTTACCGTGGTCATTAAGTGTGCTTTGGTTTATGTTTACTTGAGGACAAGTAAAGGTTTGGTTTCGGGGAGTTTGATGTGCATATTTTATATGCACATTTACACACTTATTCGCCCCCATTTCAGTCTTACTTATAGCTCATTTGAGCCGATTTCATGTCATATGCCCCGTATTTGCTACTTTGGTATGTTTAGTCTCCTATTTGCAGGTTAGACACATTCTAGGTGCGATCGCGAGCATATTTGGACATGCAAAGGACAAAGGACTATAGACCAGTCTTTCAATGAACAGAACAACTCGTTTCGGAAGCTCAGCAAGCAAACAAAACCCATGAACCAGCCCACACCGATCGGTGGGCCAGGACACCGATCG
>JAIUZE010020714.1:0-10096 GCA_022085475.1 Heliosperma pusillum
CCCGCTAGCTCACACCCGAACCCAAAATGTCAAGCAAAAAGCCATCCATGCAAGCAACCTGTTCATTCATGAAAAACCTGAACGCCACAATCAGTGGGGAGTAACTCCGGGTTCTCCCAGCCATATCACATCAAACGTACATATAAGGAAATACAAAAGTAAAGCATGCATATATAGATATACATGTGAGTTGCGATAAGAATAAATAGGCAATTCTATAGATAATGATAAGAACATAAGAGGCACCAATCCGAATCCATCATGATATTCAAAGACTCGGGGAGAACACTCTTAGACAACTATATACTCACTAGGGCTTACATCTCACCGTTAGCGGCATATACTTGATAAGATTGAGACTCGACAAACAAACCATACCAAGTCATTCAATGATCAATCATATAATCATTCATCCAACCATACCAATATAGTGACGACATCTCTCACGGTAAATGAAACGCACTAGCATCGTGTACAATAGCAAGACAAGCCAATGGAAGTCCACAGGATAAGACGTTTCCCTGAACCGTATAAGATAAGACGTTTCGTATACTCATGACCCAGACAAACAAGTTCACGGGATAAGACGTTTCCCGGAACCATGTACGATAAGACGTTTCGTACACACAAGACTCTAATCCTCTCGGTAGGACGACGATAATAAGACGGTCCTAGTCTAAACCTGGCCAGACTCTCGGAATAAGACATGTTCCGATTCGACATGTGGTAAGACGTTCCACATCCAAGACTCGGTCAATCATAGACGCCGAGTACCCCAAATTCGGTAGATCAATTCACGAAAGAGGCGGAAAGGGATCTATAGTCAAAAGTCAAGCTAGTACGCTACATGCAATAACACCACCTCGCAAGTATACAACATTTGACGGCCGGGTCGATCAACGCATTGCGTTCACCTCCTAACAACGTCGTCATATCCCCACTAAACATGCATACAAGCATCAAGGATACACCCTATCGCTCCGACATTCCAGTCTAACGAGTATAAGGTGTAGCCGGGAAATGAGAGTTCAAAGCACATGATCATTAGTGCTCAATTCATAACATATCTAAAACCGACTCGAAAGAGGGATATATCGAAAACCGTCACGAAACATGTGATACAAGCGAATAGAATATCATATATCCAAAACATGAATATTACAAGTCGTTACGTAAAATTATACGATACACGGATCATGCGAACTATTATAAATTACGAGTTTTAGAAATTATATGAAAAGAACACAACCGTGTTCCAGGCCGGTCAGGAGGGAGGCGGCCGGTGGGCCGGCTCAGAACACAAGGCAAAACCAAAAATCATAGAAAACAGAGAAATGTGCTCCAGGCCGGTCTGTGGACCGGCGGCCGGTGGGCCGGCACAGAGCACTCTACCAACAATCCAAATATCACTACTGAGGTGGTCCAGGCCGGTCGATGGACCGGCGGCCGGTCGTCCGGCTCAGAGCCCCTATACAAATTTCACATACAACTTCAACATTGTTACTGATGTGTTCCCAGCCGGTTGGCAGACCGGCGGCCGGTCGACCGGCCAGGAACACTCCTTCATCCGTGAGCTTCCTTTACATATTCAATCCATTTCAATTCTCATAAATCAATTCCAATAATCATCAACAATCAACATACATCATTAATAATCATCATATAACAATATTCATTAATCATAGCATGATTTCTAATCTTCCTAATCGTATTCTAATACGATTTCTAGGATATAAACATGTAAAACACGTAAATGATATCGAGTAACCCTTCACCGTTACCTTTAAGCGTCTCTACTAGTCGTCAAGCTCCTCTTCTATAAGGAAATAGTCTTTGTCGGGATCTTGGAGGTCGCCACCTACAAATAGATCGTAAAAAGATGAATAAAGTTCATCTTGAGAAAGACGGAATGCTTGAAAAGCGAGAAAGACGATGATTTTAATATCAATATGGATAGAGGAAGGTACGGGAAGACTAATAAGACGAACTTACAGAAATTCTATCAAGTAACGAAGAAGATACGCTGTAACACCCCGTAAATTTGGACCGTTATTATATTTTAAAAGTAATATTTTAAATCAACTTTAATTTAATATTAATTTAATTGAAATAATAATAATTCGATAAAATATAATTTTATTTTATTTTGAAGTAATATAATTATTTTTGAAAGTTTGGAAATGTTTAAAAGTAATTTAAACTATATTTAAACCTTTTTCTTTAATAAAAGAGTATTTCAAAGAAAAGTCGTAAAAATGGGATTTTCCATTTCTTACGGTCGTTGGGTAAATGAGTTAGGATATAGGGCATTGGGGTACTTAATTTTCTAGTAAACTCGTGTTTAAAAACATTAGCGTTGTCGGAAATCGCGTTTGACGAATAATTCGAATTCCCGTCAAATCGAACCAAAACCGAGTAAAAAAAAAATAGACCCAATATCCCATGACCCTTATGACAGCCAGCCTTCCCCTCTCCCTTAGGTTTCATTTTTATTTTTCCCAATTCGTTCTATCAACATCATAAATCAAAAAAAAAACTTACAATCGTAATTTCAGCATAACTTCTTTGTTTCTAGTCCGATTTTCGCAAAATTTATATATTCGGAATCCTCTCTTCAAGATCTACATCCTAGTATGTTTTAATTCCAGTTTCCCTAATTTCGATTTAAGCTTATTTTTGGGTATAATTTCGGTTTAGGTGATAATTGTTGTGTTTTTGTTGTTTTAAATAGGTGAAGATCATGAAGACGACTTAGGAGACTCCTATATAGTAGAGGACGAAGGGTAGTCGCGGTTTTTAGGGTTTTCTCAAGGGTTACTTTCGTTTTTCTAGCTTAAGGTAACTATTCCGAGTTACTCGACGATATAATGTTACATTTGTTATGTGTTGGATGTTATGTGAGTAGTAATTTGTTAGGTTTTATTCATATAAATTATTGTTGTTAAGTTTATTAGTTTTATGGTTATTTCATATGTTTGTAGTGTTGAATTGAATTGATAATGGTTGTGTGTTGTTGGAATGGTTTTGTATCATTGGTGAGACGGGTTTTGGATGGAAAAGGAAGGAGATAGTAGGGCTGCCCAAAACAGCCCCAAAACAGGCCGTGTGTGGGGCGTGTTGGTGGCATGTTTGCGGCGTGTTTGTGGCGTGTTTGTGGCATGTGTGTGGCCGGGTTTGGCTGTTGTTCAGGTTGTGTGTTTGAGCCTTTGTTTGATGCTTTGTGTTTGTCATTTGTACAATTGAACATGTTGATATTTTGGTGTATTAGTAATTTTTATTATTATGAGAAATTGTTGGAAATGGGTTAGCTTATAAGCTGGAATAATTTTTCCTTATGTTGATAATTTTCACATGAATTGTATTATGTTGAATTGTGTGATTTGAGTCAAAATGCGTCAAGACTCTGAGCTGGGCCAATATGACCGAATGAGTTTGGTCAAATTAGGTTTAAACCGGTCAGCCCTGATTTGACCAATGACCCGTCGCGGGACTTGGGTCGGGGATTTGTCTTTGGGGTAAGTTTGGATGACTATGGTTGATATTGAATGTTATGTTTTAATGCCTTGGCCATGTTGGTTTGGAATGTTGGATTGTCATTTGATTATATTTGTATGTAGTCGTCCATATGCTAGCTTGTGATCATTTGTATTTACAAGTTTGGACTTTTTGCTCTTTTTATTGTTAAGTTGGCTAAAGTATTCACTTGGGACGAGGTCTTAAGTGAGTATTTTCAGTTATTATCATAGATAGGTCATTATAGTCTTTGACGAGTGTATGTTCACGGCTTAATAGCCTTTGTGTTCCCGGCTTGGTGGGTTTATATCCAAGCTGGGGCATGACTTTTCTGCCTATTTTGTGAGTGGATGGTCAGCTTAAGTACTATCCAACCCTTTGGTGGACTCCTTAGGGTACTCATGTGGTTTTATCATGAGTCTTGGGTGCGGTGGTTTTATCCGCATTTCTCTAGGTCTGCGCAATCTAGGATTAGGGTTGAGTTGTATCTTGGCCATGTTTTAAATGTAACCTCTGAGCTAAAATACTAGCTTCCCTACCTCGTGGTATAGACTCGAGTTACAAAGTGACTATTGACTGTACTAGGAACTTATGCCTGTCTCTAGATATATTGCCCTTTCTTGTTTGATGATTCTATGAAACATAGAAGGTGAGATGTAACACCCGGAAATGTACCCTATTTTTCTAGTAGAAATATTTTACGAAATCGTGTCAGCGATTTTAAGTTTTAATTTATAATTTTAAGTTCCGAGTCGAATTTTGAATTTCCGAGTTCGTATTTGGAATTTCTGCGAGATTCCATGAAAAAGCCGTCTTAATGCGAGTTTGACTTTTTGGTTGACTTTTCCTTACTTATACTCTAATTCCCTTAAACCTATTTCTTCATTCACACAAACACCAACATTTCTTCATCCTTAAGAAACCAAAACCCTAGCCTCCATAGCTTTTTCGATCTTAAAATCATCGTAGCTCCTTCGTTCTTTGACGGAATTCACGTAAGTTCGTCTTATTCTTCCCCTCTTAGCTTCCTCTATCCGTATTGGTAATAAAATTACCGTCTTTCTCGCTTTTTAAATTATCCGTCTTTCTCAAGGTGAAAGATATTCATCTTTTATTATCTAATGGTTTGTAGGTGGAGACTAGGAAAGCTTAGTAACCGTTTAAAGACGCGTAAAGGTAACGGTGAAGGGTTACTCGGTATCATTTACGTGTTTTACATGATTTCCATGTTAGAATTCGTTTTTTTGGAATACAATTAGAAAGCTTAGAAATTATGATTTTGAGGATGATTGTTGTTAGTTGATGATTGTTGATGATGAATATTGATTGTTTAGCTAGTTGCTAGATCGATTAGGAAAATACCCCATCTATTTCGAAAATACCCCATCTAATTCGAAAATACCCCATCTAGTTCGAAAATACCCCATCTAATTCGAAAATACCCCATCTAGTTCGAAAATACCCCATCTAATTCGAAAATACCCCATCTATTTCGAAAATACCCCATCTATTTTGTAAGATCACTTTTACTTGTAAAATGGGAAATGATAGGAAGGTGTTGTTGGTTCTCGGGTGGACTCGTGTAAATTCACAGCACCGACCCGTTTTGGTAGAATGCTCATATCTCCTTCGTTACTTGCTTTTTTTGGGCTGTTGACCATTCGTTGGAACCGTAAGAGGATAAGCTATCACCTCCAATTGGAATTTCTGCATTCCCATATCTAGAACTCTAGTTATGACCGTTTGAAGTGAACCCATGTTTTAGTTAGTTTCCAAACTTGTTGTTTTGGAGAGGGATCTATGTTTTTGTTCATTATGCTTCATAAACTTGTTCTAATGCTTATGTATCATGTGTTGACTCATGTTTATCATATTTGAACTTATATGATTCCCTATTCTCATGTTTTGTGACGGTTTTTGGTATGTTCCCACTTTGAGTCAGTTTTTACAAATGTGACGGTTTGAGCACTATTTTGTCTTGTGCTTTGTACTCTCATTCCCTTGGCTCCCTTCCCGTTCGTAAGGCTGGAATGTCGGAACGGAGAGGTATCCTACTGCTTAAATGCATGTGTTAGTGGGCATACGACGACGTTGTTGGGAGTTGAACGCTATGCGTTGTTCGACCCGGCCGTCAAATGTTGTGTACTTGCGAGGTGGTGTTATTTGCATGTAGCGTACCGCTTGTAATGAGGCTTGAGCTGTTTTTTTCCGCCTCTTTCGTGAATTGACCTACCGAATTTGGGGTACTCGGCGTTTGCTTTGTAAGACCGAGTCTTGGATGCGAAACGTCATCGCATGTCGAATCGGAAAATGTGATTCCGAGAATCTGGCCAGGTTTAGATTAGGAGCCGTTTAATTATCGTTCCTACCAGGAGGAAACTAGTCTACATATACGAAATGTCATCGTGTATGCGTTCGGGGAAATGTCATCCCGTGGATGCCTTTTAATCATTCTTGCTGGGACACGATGCTAGTGCGTTTCATTTACCGTGAGAGTTGTTGTCTTGTGTCGTCTTTGAATGCGTGATTTCATGATGTTGTTCATGGTCATTGCATGATTGGACACCGTCATGTCTTGAATTGGTTCGTGAATGGATGATAATATGTTGGATTTTGTGTAATCATCGCATGACTTGACTGGTTTGTCTGTCGAGTCTCAATCTTATCAATCTTATACCGCTAACGGTGAGATGTAAGCCCTAGTGAGCGTATTCGATTGCCTAAGAGTGTCTTTCCCGAGTCTTTGAATATCATTATGGATTCGGATTTGTGCCTCTTACGTTCTTATCATTATCTATAGAATTGCCTATCTTTTCTTATTGTAACTCACATGTATATCTATATATGCATGCTTTACTTTTGTATTTCCTTATATGTACGTTTGATGTGATATGGCTGGGAGAACCCGAAGTTACTCCCCACTGACTGTGGCATTCATGTTTTTCATGGATGAACAGGTTGCTTGCTTTGGATGCCTTTTTGGATGTGACATTTTGGGGTTCGGGTGTGAGCTAGCGGGCGTTGTCCCTGGAAGTTTTCACCTCTAGACGATATTAGCTAGTTTTGCTAAACACTTGTTCTTTGTTAACATTTTAAGCGACCCCGTCTCTTTGTTGTATTTACGTACTTGTTGTAACCTTTTGACACACCTCGTGTTATATATAACTTGCATGTTTAAAGGTTTTTAAAATACCGTATTTCCGCATATCTTTTCACATGTTTGTATGTTTTATATTTCCGCATTCGCGAGGGTTGTCACAGTTGGTATCAGAGCTTTATCGCTCCCGACGCACACACGTGAACCCTAAACTTAAACTACTTGACCTTGAAATAATAAATGAGAGATGGGTAGACTTAAGGACCTAAGGTGTTAGTCTTGGTGTACTTGATGTTTGTTAGGTTCTAACTTGTTTGTTGATTGTGTTGAGTGATGTTATGTTTGTTTGTATCTACCGTCTTAAGGTGGATCATTGTGTTACCTAGAAGAAGTATCCTCTACCGGAGATTTGAAGATTTACTAGCCTATTTGAATTGTATTTCTTCCTCATCTTTGAATTCTCTCGTCCTTATTGTATTATGCTCTCTTCCTTCTATCTTGGTGCTTCTTTCTCTTCCAACTTGTTTGCCTCTTGGAAATTACTCTTGATAGTTCCTCCATTTTACCATTGGTATCCTTACTTTCCTCTTGTAACATTGTTGTGGATGCCATACCCTTTTGTTTGTGGCATATTGTACTTGGTTGGAAGAATTTTAGACTTTGTGGAGTATTAGTGTTTGTTAGAATGATTTTGTGATTTGAGGAAAATGGTGTAGATCTTAATTCACCCTATATTGATGATTGATTGTAACTCTAAGGAAAGGTAGTAAGATAAGTTTGATGATTTTTATGCTTGATGCTTGTCATGACTAATGTGTAGATAGTTCATGGTATTTGATGGTGTAAGGTTGAATGAGTTGGCTAGGACTTCTTAACCCATTAGTAGTTTAGTCTTTTGGACTTAGAAGTTTTGTATTGTTTTAAAGACCATGCTTATGATATGTTTATTTGGTGTAAATAAGAAGTTTAGAATGATATCTTGAGGTGCAAAATGCTTTTGAGACTAAGTTACGTCTTGTGGTTTCCTGTGGTGTGTTTGTAAGTGTAGGCTTGGTGGAAAAGCATTTGGCTATAGTTCTTGGATTTAAAGATATGATCTTATCTTATGGTATCGGAGACTTGTTTGAAGTAGCAAGGTTTCGTTGTAAGTTGAACCATATTACTTGAGGATTGTGATGTGAGCTATGATGGAAATACCTTGGGACGTTAATGATGATGTTTGACTTGAGGTTGTACTTTGTTAATAATGAACTCGTGTACTATATGATGTTGATAATGACGTTTTGTTTGGTGTTCTACCTTGTGGCCGTAGGAGTTGAAAAGAGATTAGTATGGAGAATTCCTAATTGACTCTTTGATTTTTGAAACCTTAGGGAATGTGTCAAATTATGGAGTTGAGAGAATGTTATTATGCTTGAGTTGAAATTCCGTAATTGGGAATCCGTGTTATATGAAAAGGCGAATGAATTAGGTTGTAATCGATTTGTTAAATTTAGGTGTACCTTACTCCGATGATTTGTGGTACGAGGGTCCCTTGTAAGAGACCTTTGTTATTAAGATTATTTGCTTTGCTATCGCCCTGAGTTGAAAAGGGAATTTTGTGGATTGAACCTTAAACCTTTTTCTCGTGCCATTATTCCTTTCCATTTCCTTTCATACAAATTCCTACTAAGCCCGATTCCTAGGAAATTGTTTTCTCTTATCTTTTCCTTTTCTTGGCTATCTTCATAGCTATATCTATCCAATATCTAGCTTTTGGCTCCCTGCCTCTAGCGTTCCTCTAATTTTCGTCGGATCTTAGCGCGTTCGTGTTTCCCTCGAAATCTCCTATCGTTTCCAATGTCGTGGTGTCATTGTCTTTCCTCTGGTGAGATGATTAGTTTGTTAGCTAGCTTCGTGTTGATTTTGATCATGAGTAGGATTGGGATATAAACCTTAGGATGAATCTGTTGGTGGTATTGTACTCTCTTGGTGGTTTCATTTATTGAGCTTGCTAGTGTAGTGCTATTTTGGGAATCAAGTTGAGCGAGATGATGTTCGTTGTTGTTGAGTGTTATATCGGTTGCTTGGGATATTATTTGGGAATTAGATGTCTCTAATTGGTGAATTCTAAATGAGGCTTTGCTTTAGGGTAATTGAGTTGGTACCCAAAGTTTGAGGAGTTTGGTCATAAATGAAAATCGATTCATTTTGAGTTTTAGATGAGCTAGTTGATTTGAATGCTTGTCTGATTGCCAAGTAATTGGTCATTTGTGGTTTGGAATTAGTAATTCTCTTTTATTCTTAAGGAATCATAGTTGGAAATTGAGAAATGTTCGTTGCAAGCTTTGGAAAGTGAGTGCTCAGTTGCTATGGAATATAGAGTTAGAATGGTGAACCCATTTATCTTGAGGATTGGTAACCACCATAGTTTGCTAATGTGACTATTTATATTTGAGGCTTCGAGCGTAGTAATGATCGAATTAAGGATGTTATGGCGGATTAAAGAATCCTTATAGCCGATAATGGATTGGGGATTTTCCGTTGTCGTGAGACTTTGGATGAGGCTAGTTGAATCTTAGATAATTATGTTTGTTGCTTTGATGGTGTTTTGACTTTCGAGGATGAGAAAGTCATTGTAATGAATTTTGGAATAAATTGGATCAGAGAATTTTATGGTAAGGGCCGTTCACTTTGTGGTTGTTACTAGATATGGTCCCCCTAAGATGAGATTTCTTTGGTTAGTGGTCTCAGATAGAGTTTGATGAATCTCAGGATTTTATATTGCGTTAAAGGACCTCTCCTGCAGATTGCAATCTATGGACCCTAGTCGATGCTAATTAGGTTTGAATGGATATGTGGATGACTTGAGGTCTCGTGGTTATGAAGGATTTTAGTAGAAATCAAATGATTGAAAATGTTGAGGTGTAACTTGGGTAAATTACATCCTCTTGAGGATTAGAGTATCAGTAGAGTTAGTTCTATCGAGTTCTTGTAGATCTTTGTGCCGACTTCCTCGTGATTCTTCCTATTCCTAAGAATTCGATTTGTTTTGTTTTTGCGTGTTTTGTATATATTTTGTTATCGTGATTTGTGAACTTGATGTTCGAGTCGCTCTATGTATGTGTAATGTCTTGTTATTATGTATGTGTAATGTCTTGTTATTTGATTTTATCTTTGAGAAAACCTTCAAATTTTCATATTATATTTCTAATTTAATGTTTCAAAGAAGTCTAAAGATGGTTTGTGTACCCTCTTTTTGTTGAAAGTTGATTTCTTTTGCTTTTATATTTGGATTTTTGCGGTTGGTTGGATGTTTGCACTTGTTATTGGAGACGTCTGATAACTAGTCCTGCACTTACTAACGTTGTTTTGAAATCCGATTTCACTAATTCGACATTGATTTGATTTTGGATAATTAGAGTTCTCGTTCGCGACGAGCATTCTTGTGATCCGTAAATAGAGTTTCGCACTTATGAAAATTCTGTTACCCCCGTTTCGAGAAGA
>JAIUZE010020716.1:0-14063 GCA_022085475.1 Heliosperma pusillum
TGATTCATAGTGTCCATGAACATCTTAAGCCAGGACTCACGTCCGCGCGTGGCACTTGGCATTGGGTCATCAGTATGGCCAGCCATTTTGTTATTTAGCAGTTATATCTGTATATAACGAATTCAAAAACTGTGAAAAAGAAAATAAATATGATAAATAGATAATTTCATCGTTTTAAATTTGAGTCTAATTAAAAACTTTTTAATGCAAGTGACTCGGGCTTTTTATACAATTGATCTCCCCAAGATTATTAAATGAAATCCCAAGACTCAATTTCGTAAATTGATAAGCCAACCCTTGACTAATGTCTACTTTTAGAATTCCTGGTCGATAATTTCTTTAATTCTATCTTTAGTCCATCATAATCACGAGTATTACTCGTACTATAATGTTGAGATAAAAATAGGTCAACACTCACTACTTACCCAACGTCGAAGGGGTCATATTATGACTTCCGACGAAGAAGGGGTTCATAGTAGTTTTCCCTATAAAGACTAGTCTCAATTTTAGTTATAGGGGAAGGTCCCATCATCTTAACTTTAATTCATTTTAAGTGAACGAATGTCTAGCAACTCAAGAATGATTTAAACTAAGGTGATGGCCCTAAAAGCGAGTGACATATGTATGTCTATGATTAAAATATTCAAACTGTATGAATCATTTTTCATGCATTTTTAGGTGGTTTGGTTTAGGCGGAATATGATGCAATTATCTATCATGTGAATAAAGCAACGAGAATGGAAAAATAAAACGCAAAATAAAACACCTAGTGTGGCCTAACTACCAAAATGAACAAAATACAAGTTGGAATCCACCCTTGGACCCGAGAAGCTTGTCTTGATGTTCCATCTTGGTCCATATAGCGGGAGTGAGCCATCCGATCTCCATCTTGAATCTTCTCAAAATACATTTTAAAAATTACAAATGTAAACCTATTTACATTCTAATTCAAAATGATTCCAAAAATTAAAATTACAAAGGGGAGATACGAGATCTCAAAATACAACCAAGACTATGTTTCCATCATTACGAAAACATAATCTACTAAGGCCACACTAGTAAATTACAACTGATTGTACAAAAATGCTTAAAATTAAACCATTCAAACAACATTCAACATAATAAAAGCATCAACTAAAATTAATCATACAAAACATAATGCATAAATTATGTTGATTAATTATCCAAACCACCATTAAATCATGTGACGATGCCGTAATTCATCACGAGATTTCAATCAAAATCCAATGAAATTCATAATCAATATGAATTACAACAACATTATTTTAAACCTTTTTAAAATAACATGGTATCAAAAATTTTGTGAACTTTTTCACAAAAACAATCATACATTATCTTTATAATGTACAAAACAAAAATTGGTGTAATAAAAAAAAAACGAAATATTTTTTTATAATTACTGTTCACGTATGAACAATAGAAGGTACCAATTTTTTTTTTCTTTCTTTCTTTCGGTTTATACAAAAACCAAAAAAAAAAACTCTTTTTATTTTATTTTATTTTTTTTTTACAAAAACGCAGCTGTCAATAAAAAAAACAGAATTTTTTTTTTTAACAGTGAACAGTACATGAACAGTACACTTGCAGCAAAAAAAAAAAAAATCAAATTAAACGGTTTTAATTCAATCATGCTTATATTAACTAGATCGGTACAAACAAACAATATCTAATCGATATTAAACATTGATACAAACTAGATGATTCAAATTAACCTTTTAACATGAATATCTAGATCATTTTATTCCGAAAATATAAAGCAAAAGGATGTTCATTAACATTCATATCAAATTCCATTTACGTTTTAATTCAATCATTATTAAATCAAAACACCTACAAATTCATATATTATTATCTCAACCTTTTAAAATAACAATATTTGAATCAAAATGGAACCCTAAAAAAAACACACGGCATAAAAAAAATTTTGCTGAATTGAAATTTTTTTATTAAGAATTGTACAAATTCAATATTTATGAAAATCATATAAACAATTTCATAGCCCTTTGGCTCTGATACCACTTGTGGGAAAATATCCGTATACTTCCCTTTAAATCATTCAGGATTATAATGAAATTATGATTATATGATTAATAGTCATAAACGAAAATGCATAATAAGCGAGAGATTAGAAATAACCTTTAGTCCTTGCTTTAATGGCCTAAGAACAACTATCAAAATTTGATATCTCCTAATCGTTGCACCCAAGATTGATCAAGATATGCCTTAGGTTTTGCTAGAAAAAGATAGAAAAGAATACTGTTTCTTTTCTTTTTGTGAGATGTGAATGATGGAGGCACAAGAGAGAATGAATTAGGGTTAGAATAAAAATCTCAATTTTTTTTCTCTTACCCTTGCTTTCTCACGGCACCATTAGGTTTTTATGTGGAGATTTTTTCTCCTCAATATAACCACCCATTGGCCGAAAAACAGAGTGTATCTGGACACTTTTGTTTCGGTTATCTTAGCTTCCAATATAATGTAATATATTATAATCGTCATTTGTCATGGACCGACATCACTATAATACATCATTAGTTATAAATATCCGTATATTTATAATTTGCCAATTAATTATAACGGTTTATGTTTAATTAGCTTACATTATATACAACAATTAAATATAACATTTTATATTCAATTTACGAATTACAGTTAATTCGTCTCAGCTAATTTTATTTAATCGTTATTGAATAATCTGTCAACATCACATTGAGTAACCTTTTAGTCAAAAATATCGACTAACCTTTTAGTCATTTAATAAGGCATCAATATGATTATTTTCTCAAATAATCACATCTCTCAAACACATCCTTTAGGTGTGACTTTTAGGGACCAGTTGATCACCGCCATCTATATGACAATAACGTCAAACTTATCTAGCAAGCCAACCGTTATTGATAAACATTAATCAACTGATTATAATACAAAGTATACCCTGTGAACCTATAGAGATTTATTTATGTTATTGCACTAACTGTGGAGGACACTAGCTCCAACAATGTTTTCATTGACCATATTGAAATTCTCAGCTGTCTTCATTTGCTTAAGTAGGACATTAGCTTCCTTAAGCTTGTTACTTTGCTCCTTCAAATGAACAACCTCAGACTTATTCATCACAAGGTCACAATGGAAAACATTCTTCTCCAAAACCAACCGATTTATTGTATTCTTCAGCCATTCTTGCTGCACTTTATCATACCAACTAAAATAGCGTTAACCACGACTTGAGTTTGGGTTTGAAAAACTTTAATTCAAGAATCCTACGCCCCGGATTGTCATGTATCCATGAACCCAACAAAGTAACTGGAACCCCACAAGCACATTTGATAGCCTTGAAATATTTTTCAGAAAAAAAGCCTCTTTGCCTTTGCTATTGAACCCTGAATAAAAAAACCCATAATTATTGCAAAAAAGAGAGGAGAATCCCTAATTAATAACATAAAAAAGAAAATAAGAGACGACTAAAACAAAATGTTGAAGCAAAAATAATGGTTTCGCGTTTTATCTTAGACAAAATAATTGATTGAGAGAGAAAATTGGGGTGGCAAAAAATGATTTCAATAATAGAGTAATGGAATATGAGTGAGTGTCCATATGACATCATATAAGCTTGATGATAAAGGCAAAATAGTAAGAGAAATACTAACTTGAGATTTAGAGTTTAAAATTAAGGGCTTAGATTAAATCTATTAGTGGTTCGTGTGTGATTGGTGCTAAATTATTCCCAACCCAAAGAGTCAGGTCGTTGTTTTTTTTATAAGAAATTACTTAGGTAGCAATTGGTAGAAAATGAGTTAAAGTAGGTAGCAATTGTAAAACCTAAACAGAAAGCTGTAAAATTGTTCATTCAACCTAGGGTTACTTCCGAAATTATTCAGCAACATTTTGGACTACAATGACTTACGCTTTTAATCATAGGGCTGAAAGAAGGGATCTCTGCCAGAAACTAGAAGTACTTGCAAGTCAATGTCAGCGTCCATGAGGACTTGTTTTATTTTGAAAACTAAGATTTCATATTATAAAACTGAATTTGTTTGACAATGCAATTAAGAAATAGAAAATTATTGTTCACTAATTAAGTAATGTAGGTCTACATATTAGTTATAATGCACATTCAACATTTTTTGTGATATTTGATTAAAGGGAAAAAACTGTATAATTGTTGATAGTACAACGTGATATTGAATGTTAACATTAGTGGTATTTAGTCTTCATGATATGGATTGAAATAGTACTCATTATATATGATGCTAAAATGAGAAAACGAACAAATCTTCCAAGCTCACCAACTGAGATGTATTTGCGTTTCATTTATAGAGGTACTGATCCTGGAGAAGATGTTGATCATGGACAAGAGCTAAAGACAACCATACAATATACCATGTTGCAAGTAGTAGCAGAGGTAGAGGTATAAGAAGAGGTAGAGGTGTTAGGAAGCCTAAATGTACATGAAATGTTAGGTAGAGGTAGGAAGAGGAACTAAAATTACTACTAGGAATATGTTGACAGAAAACTATATTTGTACATGCATTGATGTTATGTTTGTAGGATGAGTAAGATAATATAAGTAGTACTTGTCTTAAACTAGTAATATTTCAGGAAGTTTGTGATATTGTCTAACGTTTCTAAGAAAAAAGTATTATTCTGTATAAGCAAAATGACTTAAAACGGATGATTTGCTCATTCGATGTTGAGCTTCTGAATTCTTCAGCTTGCACGCAAAAAAATTAATCTACCTCCGCAAGCAAAGAAATCTGCAAAAAGGAAAACAATAAACTAAACAAACTTTAATAATTAACACCTTTCGGATAAGATGAAAGGTAGAAATATAATAATAAGAAGTATAAATGAATATTGTAAGAAAAATGACTAACTTCAGATATGTTATCCCCAGTTCTGAAGGACCCTCTACAAATAGATTAGTGCAATTACGCTTATCATGATGTGCCATTTGTTTACAACTATTGTAAAATCTTTTCGGCTTTTGCGTGTTTGCAATGAAATGCATGAGTATCCCTCCCTCTCAAACATCCTGCATGAATAATTAGCATCAATTGTGGTGCAATTATATTATAACCTATGTCTTATGCATTACAACATCAAGAACGTTCATAAATTGTGTAGTGTCATCCCTTAATTATGAGCTTTATGAAAATGAAAATTGATAAAAACCTTACCAACAATCCTAAATCTAATATGATATTTAGATTCAAACCTAGTGATTGTAGCCTTATTTGGATCACCTGGCTTTATTATTGTCCCTTCTCCTTGACCATTAGTGTAACACCCCCAGTTATCAAAGTGCCTTACCAAGGCCTACCCTTAGCAAATGGGAGTGATACCATCTCCGTTGCTCAAGGTAGCACATATCAAATAGACAATAAAGAAACGACATTTAATAGAATACGTCAAGTTAAAGTGATTACAACTGAATAACCAAAATCTCAAGGTAATACAATTGAACAAAATCTAAACAATGAAATCAAATGAATGTCTCGACATCTAGACTCTCCGGAAGCTAATCGACTCAACATCCAACCGTGACCACACCGATTCCCAAGGATGCTCAATGGATTACTTGCTAAATTCTTGCTCACCATTCCCCAATGGATCAAAGAAATTTTAGAAACAACACGGGCTTAGTAGAACCATACACTAATCAATGTCAACACAAAATAGCAATACAATGACATCAATAGATCATCATCATCTCCAAACTTCGGTAACCGATATGGCTCTCATCGCAACGAGTATCAAGTTTCCCATCCCAACATGATACCTACCCCTTCGGATGCCAGACGCAACACTGGACATCAAAATCCCCTCTCATTGCGATGAGCGTAACCTGGCTCATTAATGTGTACATCCCCCTTGAGACCGGAGCCAGAAAAAGCGTGATTTGGGGGTGGAACCATCTCTCGTAATGGTCCACAATAACAATCACAATCCAATCACAATCATCATCAAGAATCAATTAATATACAATTATACTGAGTAGGGAAACCCTACCTCAAAAGCAATCCGAAATGACAATGATCAATATAACACCCATGATTTTATAATAATGAGTAATTTCACCCGGCGGGTGAAGTTTCTTCCTGCACCGACCCTTTTTCGTAAAATGGTCATATCTCCTTCGTTACTTGCTTGTTCTCGGCGTGTAACCTACCTTTGAAATCTTAAGAGGATAAGATATCACCTCCACTTGTAGTGTCTCTATTAGTGACATTCGCGGTTTTGCTTTTATAGTTTTAAAAATCTCGCTTGGCTATAATTAGTGATGTTATGCTAGCTTGTCTATAATTTCTCAAGATTGACCAACTGATAACTATAAGAAGTATGCCTTTGCCGAACATTAAAGAATGACGATCATGAATGAAGTATTATCTTATGGATTGAGATTTTTTATCGTTCCCTATCTCGTTGTTTCTTAATCTTTCCTCTAGTGGATTAGATATGTCGTTTGCTTGGCTCAGAGAATGTGTGTAATGTATTTTGGGATTCTTGATCTAGAATTTCTATTTTTGGATTGAGCAAATTTCATGTTGTATTTGATCACGGGAAATAGAACTTAAGCTCTAGGGTGGATCCTAATAGTGGTGTGGTATCCTCTCTTGGTGGATTTAGATTTTCGAGCTTAATGTTGTGATGTTAGTTCGGGGTTTGAGTTATTGGAATGATGGTTCAATTTTTTTTATTATCATAATAGTCGCCTTGGAGATCATTTGGGGAATTAGATGTCTTTAAAATGTTGGATTCTAAAGGAGACTTTACTTTACGGTAATTAAGACTGGTGAGAAAAGATTGAGGAATATTTTCATAAGTGAAGATCGATGCATCTTGAGTTATAGTTGAGCTTGATGATTTGAGTAGTTGTATCATCGCTATGTGCTTGGCCATATATGGTTTGGAATTTCAATTGTTCTCTCTTGATATTTGTGGTTTGTAAATAAGAAATTTCTTTCTGTTTAAGATAGTAAGCCTTGAAATGATTTGAATTAGAGAATTGGAATGGTGAGCCAATTCATCTTGTGATTGGCGGTAGTTATTTTTTTCTTGATATGATTATCTATGCTTGTGGCTTCGAGTGTAATAATGATTGGACTAAAGATGTTCGAATATACTAAGGAATATTTCATGTGTATTATTTGATTATGGATTTTTCCTTGTCGATAGACCTTAGTAATGTTAGTTGGATACTAGATATTTGGGTTAATAGCTTTGGCCTTGTGATTGTCAAGAATTTTATGGAATCTAATTATTGGAAGCGGTTAAGTATGTACGCGGACTCGCGATCATGAGCCAGGCTGTGGTGTGAGGAACCAGAGCGGGCGCGCTTGAAAATGGACAAACTTAGAAATACGCATTTGTGAAGTCGCCACCAACTTTTGTGGGAAGTTGGAACTGTTCGTATACTTTATGCCATGTCAAGACATAAAGCAATGACATGAACACTAAGAACTCGTTACCCTTAGCATTCTATGTCGAGAATGACTCTCGTGGATGCCAATGAACACGGATGTTCACAGTGATCTGGAGTAAGGGGTGAGGGTACGTATTAGGAGGTTCTTTAATCGAATACCTAATCCCACCCGCCTCGATAGTGACCTCTACTAATGATTAGGGAAACTCTTCTGTACTTGATATGATGTCGGTTATTTGCATGCTATGCAACATCCAGGTTTTAACCCTAGCATGTGAGCTTAGACTATGTCGGTGAACATATAGTTTAGCAATCAATTATGTCGAAATAGGAATTAGATTGATTACGTGTGAGAAGACAATTAAATCATACAATCGTTGCAATAATTAATGACTAGACAAAATTACAAAAGAATTACAAAGATTACAACGGATCTCCGGATCTCTGTCGGAAATACGTCAGAACAAAGATTTGAAAGAAAAAAAGAAAAGTAAAAAAGATTAAAAGACGGATTAGCAGTGCTATTGAACCGAAAATTTCCAATGTAAGGATGTTTTATTTCGTCTTATCCTTTCTTTTATGCTTTTATATTTGCATGCATGATAACTAGATCCTAAATCATTAAGTTAATGTAATTTAATGTGTAACAACCCGAAATATACCCGATTTTTCTAGTAAAAATATTTACTAACACTTTTCAGTAGAACTTAAGTTTTTAAAATAGGAATTTTTGTTCCGAGTCTTATTTTGAAATTCCGCGTTCGTATTTGGAATTTCTGAGAGATTTCATGAAAAGACCGTTTTTAGTAATCTTTGACTTTTCTTGACTTTTAAGTCGTCTTTGACTTTTCCTTGACTTTTTAAAGTCGTCATTGACTTTTTCTTGACTTTTAAGTCGTCCTAAACTTTTCTTGACTTTTAAGTCATCTTCGACTTTTCTCGACTTTTCAGTCAACTTTGACTTCCGTTGACTTTTCCCGACTCGTCTCATAAGTATGAAGACCGAAATTTATTTAAAAAAAATAAATTTTTGATTTATTTTTATTTAGATTTATTAAGATTTATCATAATTTAATATAATTATTTTGAATTTATTCGGAATTTAAAGAATAACGTTTACGGTTTTAACCGAACGTCATTTAACTATTCCCGACTCATCGTAAAGCGCGAAACAAAATCGAAACTCGACTTTGGCATGAGTCACACGCGCATGTCATCGCTTTCCACTCACCATAAGATATTTTAATTGTTTTGAATAAACTAATCAAAATATCTAGATATTTATTAACTTTATCGATCAGTTAACGAAAATTACGCAAATCGAGCGAAAACAGACCCGATATCACCCAACATCACACGGCTCTTTCCTCTTCTAATAGGCTTGATATTTTGATTTCATTTCATTAATATAACATAATATCTAGATATTTAATATAATTAACGTAATATTTAATCAATTACCGTAATATAATTATTTAACGCGAGTTAATTCCGTAACAACAATTTCGAAATCCGACTCCATATTTCCTCTATAATACACGGCTTCCTCACCCAACATAACTCACTAACAACTTTTCATTTTTCAACAAATCAAATAAAGATCAAAATATCACTTTCTTTAATCGTTCTTCATTTGTTCTTCGTGTTCTTCAATTGTTCTTCATCGTTCTTGAGCAAAACCTCCATAAAATCTTCATTTCTTAATTAAATCCATCCTAATTCATATTTCTAGACTCTCCTCTTCGCTCCTCATCTTCCCGTACGGTTTTATTTCAATTCCGTCAAAATCGTTTTCAAGACTTTAATTATGGAAAATCATATTTTAAGTTCTAATAATGTTTCTTGTCATTTCTTATAGGGGAAGATTTTGAAGACGAGTTTGGTGACTCGTATATCTTAGGAGAAGACTAGAAGACGGGTTTCTTAGTTCTTAGGTCTTATTATTTTGGTGCTACTTGATTTTAGCTAGCTAAGGTAACGATTCCGAGTTACTCGACGGATAAATGTTACATAGCTTTGGTTTTCTTTAGTTTTGGTTCATCTTTAGTTTTTGTTCATATGATTATGATTTTATGGTTTTTAGTTAGTAACATGATAAGTGGTAAATTTTATTATGTTGTAGGAATTATAAATATGTTGGTGTTCTTGTTATATTTTTATGATTTCTTCATGATGATGATTGTGGTATGATGGATGGTTAAATTGGTTGTTAAAATGGGTGTTGATTAATTAAAACATGTTAGAAACAATTGGGTGTTGTTGTAGTGGTGGTGGCCGAAATGGTGGCTGGAAACCGGTCCAAACCAGGCCGGTCCGGGCCGGTTCAGACCGGTCTGGGTTGGTCCATGGTGGGTCCGGGTTTTGGTCTTTGGGTTGTGTCGATGTTTGATTGTTTAATTGTTGTTTTGACGGGTTTTAATTATGTTAAAGCATGCGGGAAATATTGGAAAACGGTTTTTAGAAATTTTAGGCAAAACAGCCCATTGAGCCCAAATCAGGCCGTGAGGCCCAAATCAGGCCCATGTGGGTCCGGCACAACTCAGCCCGTGGGTCCCACTTTGGGACTTGTGACGGTTTTTGAGTTATCGTCATTTTTATCGCGTTTTGTAATAATTAGCAAGCGAGAAATATTAATAAGTTAAATATTTAATTAAAAAGGTTTTTTCATTAAATTATTATTTCTCACATGTTAGAAATTATAAGACGAGATCGTAGTTTAATTTAATATCCTTTTAGTCAAACGGGTTTTGGGTATAATATGATAATTCACATGTTAGAAGTAGTAATAAAATAACATGTAATGAATATGTTGATTTTATGTCTATGTGATAAAGACTCTGCTTCTAGCCGGTTTGATCCAACGGGTTTGGTAAAACTAAGATCTAGTCAGCCCCGATTTGACTGATGACCCGTCGCGGGACTCGGGTCGGGGATTTGTCTTCAAGTATGGTTGTATTTAATTATTGAATTAGCCTTAGTAGATATGAGGCGATATGATATTTGAATATGATTTATTTGCAAATAGTCACATGATAGGATGTTTTCCCGTGACTGTTTAATTATATGGGTGGTGTCGTGTTGACTAAGTACCCATAGAGAATTATGAGTATATGGCGTCTTGACCATTCTAATTCTAAATGAGTATCTTGGACCATGACATTGATAGGCCATACTATCTTTAACGAGCATATGGAGTTTACAGCTTGATAGCTTTTGTGTCACTGGATTGGGCCTTTTATAACCAAGCCGGGGGCCATGGCGTCTCTAAGAGTTTTCCAACTCTGGGGAATGGAGCCAGCTTAAGTACTAGCCAACTCTGCTTAGGGGGTCGCCTAGTAGAGATTCTCATGTACTGTTGGTAATGAGACAGGGAATGGGTTAGCTGTTGTCGCTAGGTCTGATCAGTCTAGGACTAGGATGTTTCCTACCTTGTGGTATAGACTCGAGTTACAGAAGTCTTCTATTGACTGTACTAAGAACTTATGCCTGTTTGTAGAAGTATTGGTCTTTCATGTTTGATGATTCTATGAATCTTAGAAGGTGAGATGCAAGCCGGCTAAGGTTGATAGAGTTTGGATTACCGGTTGTTAACTGATTCACATGATTTCGTGTTGATTAGGGTTGAGTGTATCATGGCCATGTTACAGCGGTACTAGGAGCTTAGCATACCAGTTCCCTTACCTTTGTATATTGTATTATCGGTTTCACATGATAGCTTTCATATGTGCTAGTTATAGTTAGTTAATGTTTCATAACATGAAAAGAATAAAATATATGTTAAAGTTTTGTATGATTCATATACATGATTTTATGTTATTCATGTTTCATGAAACTGACATTTCGGGGCTGGTGGGAGGACTCGGAGTACTCCCCACGGACTGTTGGCTTCCGTGTTTATATTTAATGCGGTCGAACAGGTGGTGAATGCATATTTGGGGTACATTGACGAGCTAGCGAGCGAAGTATTTACCTTGGACCTATATTCGGGTCATAGTTTGTATATTATTATACACTCTTTTATTTCCGTATTTATACGGGAGATATGTCTCCCGTCTTGTATATTTCTTTTGTAGAATATTATTTCCGTATTGTAATGACCATTTTTATTTCAGACACCTTCATTATGTATTTAAATTATTTTTTTTTCCTTCCGCAAATTTGAGGGTGTCACAGTTGGTATCAGAGTATTTTTGCTCCCGACGCACGTTTGTGTACCCTTGCATAAATAACTTGACCTTAATAAATAATAAACCGTGAGATAGAAGGGTAAGATGGGTAGATTAGGATTTTTGTTGTAGTCTATTTGTTTATGCTACTTGTTAGGAGTAACTTAATTTGTTTTGTTTCTTATGAAGATGGTTGGACCTCATATGGAAGAGATGGATGTTAGTGCCAACCAAGTTTCTCCTCATAGAGAAGACAATTGCCAAGAAGGCTATGCTTGGGTGGCTAGCCAAATTGCTAGGAGCAATATTACACCTTATGGTGGTGAGCCGGACCCTACCGAGCTCTCGGAATGGTTTAAAGAAATGGAGAACCAATTCGACCATTACCAAGTCCTTGAAGAGGACAAGGTAAGGATTGCTCAGTTATTCCTGGTAAGGGAGGCAGACTACTGGTGGTCTATTTCCAATCCCACCGCTATTCTAAAAAACAATTTCGAGTGGGAACGTTTCAAGTCTCTTGTTGAGGACCGATTTTGTCCCTTGAAGTTCAGTCAGCAAAGACTCAGAGAATTCATCGATTTCAAGCAAGGTGATTTAATGACCCAAGACTTCACTACTCAATTCAACCAGCTTGCTCGTTTTGCGCCAGGACTCATCAATGAGGATGAAGATAGAGCTTTTTACTATCGTAATAAGCTAAGTGCTTTGCTCCAAAGCAAAGTAAGGAGGAGCTCTACATCTTTCGGAGAATTGTATGATGATGCCCTTCGGGCCGAGGACTCCATGAAAGCCTTTAGTGAGGGGGAAAAGATGAAGAGTCCATCTCCTTTTTCCTCTTTCAATCCAAGGTCAAATTTTCATGACAAAGGACGTTTCGCTTCCTCTTCCTCTAATGCCAATGGTAAGAGTAAACGTCCATTCTTCCCGAGCAACAACGATCTTAAGGATCGTATATGTTTTGGGTGCAAGTTGCTTATACATCCAGGTATTGGCTGTTTTAACAAGCCAATTGTGTGCTATGCTTGTCGGAAACCGGGACATAAGTCTAATATATGTCCTGAAAAGAAGAAGACAGCTTTTACACTAGATGCTTTTGGAAGGCCGGTGCTCAACCAGACGTTATGATTGGTATGTTTTCAATTTAAGAAATACCGTGTTTAATTTTTTTAGATACGAAAGGTTATTTATCATTTATTTCAAGGAGATTACCCGACAAATTACCCCTCAAAGCTTCAAATGGAGAAAGTACTCCTATATCTTTACCGTCCGGAGATAGTGTCTGATAGTTTCACTTCCTTAAATCAGCCTCATTTCTTTTCTCGCCTTAGTCTCTTAATTTCTTCTTATCTTAGTCTTTAATAATGCTTCCTAAGGTTCCTAGTATCCTGAGCTTTTATCCCTACTCTCGTGAGAGGTAGTTTTCTTTTAGCTATCGTAAGGGTTAGTGGAGGTGTTTTGAAGGAGTTTCGAATATGATACCTAACCATCCTATGGAGCTAGTTTCGAGTTTAAATGATTATGGAAAATGGAGAAAAAGTTTAGGAAGGAACTATCCTAGTGGTTTTAGACTATGAAAGCTTAATGTTGCAATATCGTTTAGAGGATCGAAATAATCTTAATAATAGTTGTAGTTGTGGTTAGAAAGTAGAGTGATTTTAATGTTACTTGGGAATTTGTTGTCGTTAAATGTTGGACCCTAACAGGAATAAATACTTTGTAGAATTAGGATTTGATGACACAACATGAGGAATATCGACATAAGCGAAAACCGATGTATTAAGAGTTTGGAAGAGATAAATAAATTGATTACGGTCGCATTGCCCTTTGTTTGGCAAAAGTTAAGGGAATCGAGATTTGTGTGATTAATCTCTTTGAGGTTTCGAGATTCAACTTTTGAGGATGAGAGGGTTTATTGTAAATAATTTTGATAATAAATTTTTGGGAATAAGTTGGATTAAGGGATTTCATCGTAAGTCCTTTACTTTGTGGTTGTTAGCGGTTTTGTTTCCTTAATTATAAATATTTTTGGATGGTGATTTCCAATAATAGTTTCTATGGACCTTAGAAGATTTTAATTGAATTTAAATAATTGGGAGTTGTTACTCGATGTGTCATGCTTATGAAATAATTTGGTAGGAATCTGATGATTGAAAATGTTGAGGATTATTGCACTCTCTTGAGAACTAGTTTACTTGTACAGTTAGTGTTGTCGAGTTGCGATCGACATTTGAATTGTCATAGATGGAAGATAGTTTTGTGATTTATTTCTTCTTTCTTCTTTCTTTCTATTCGATTTATTCTTTCGAATATTTCGTTCCTTCTATCAATTATCATCTCGTATAGATAGGATATTAGAAGCTTTAGTTAGAAGTTTTAGGTATAGATAGTAGTGTTATTACTTTTACTATAGAATTTTTGGAATTAAAAGCTTTGTAACACCCCACGTTAGTTGA
>JAIUZE010020717.1:0-15748 GCA_022085475.1 Heliosperma pusillum
TTGTCTTGCTAATCTCGAGTTTTACTCGGGACGAGTAAAAGTCCAAGTGTGGGGGTATTTGACAACACCAAAATGTGTTGTGTCTAGTAGTATTTATTAGGTTCGTTTATTATACTTTTTACGGGTCGTTAGCATCGTTTTATGCTAACCTTAGTCCTTGTAATTATGTTGTTATTTAGTATTTTTTAGTCAACTTTTAGAGTCAAACCCGGAAGTCAAAAAAGTCAAAGTCAAACCCGAGACCCGCCCGAGACCCAAACCCGACAATTGGAGTGGGCTACAAGCAAATCATCAATGCAAGAAGAGCTAGTCCAAAGGGTCAAAGGAAGTCAAGGCGAGAGTAAAGTCCAAAGGGGTCAACGAAAGTCAAGGCGCTCAAACAAGGGGAAAAACTGGCAGTATGAAACGCTGCCAGCGCCAGTGAACGCTGTCGGCGTCCCACGACGCTGCCACCGTTCGTGGGCGCTGTCAGCGTCCTGGTCTCAGACATGCGTTCCTTCATTCTCCGTCTTGTCATTTGGAGGCCCATTTCTCAAGACCCTAGGTTTCCGGAGCCAAGGGTATATAAGAGCCAAATTGTAGAGAGAGAAGCATACAACATTGAATACAACATTCCACAACACAACAAATAAGAATTCTCTCAAGTTTTGTTCTTCATTTTTGGCTTGTAATTTGGTTGAACTTCATTATGGGTTGTAATACTTGGATTATGGGTAGCTAATTCTCCACTTCTTACTGTAATTGGAACAAGTTCACACCTTTAGCATTGTATGACTCTCTAATCCTCTTCTTCCTTATTTAATATAATTTTATTGTGTTAATCTTTAATGTTGAGTAGATGAATGTTTAGTTTGACTAGCTTGACATCTTATTTGCTTAATGAATGCTTGTTCTTGGTAGGATTTGTCAACCTATACTTGAATGTGTGAAGTAAACTTGAAAGACTTCAACTTTGGTTTAAAGTTAGAGTCTTTTGAGTGATAAATTATATGTTGTGTGATTTTAACATGGTTTAGTGTTGAGTTGCATGATTCTAGCTTAATCCTTTGGTTTAATACTTAAAGCTTACTTCTTTGATTGTGCTTATGTTTTAATAAGTGTTGGTTAAGTTGTAAAGGGTCAATCTTGGTTGGTTTAATCCATGTTGACTATTTCTTAGGAGGTAGTATTAGATAAATAAGAAGAGAGGTATAAAAGGGTCATCTTTGCTAATTGTTGTGTTACTTGGGATAATTGCACTAAGTACTTTTCTCATATTTGATTTCTTGCATAGAAGGTGTTTGTTCTATTTTCTAGCCTAGAATTTCATGTTTCAATTTGAGTAATCTTTTTAACCAAATTTCTCCCTATATGTTATCCTACATGTTTTCTCATTGTGAATATCATAGTTTGTAATTAATTTAAGCTTTTGTCTTAATTAGTGTCTTAGTTTGTGATTAGAGTAATTAATTAGTAATTAGTTTTGTTAATTGGCTTTTTGCAAGAGTCTAGATTAGATTAATTTAGTTAATACCGCCTTCTCTTGGGTTCGACCCTATTCTTACCATTTTACTACCTTTTTCTAAGATAGTCTGTGTTTGTTTAGAAGTTATAAATTGTTATTTGATCGTAGCTAATTAGCGGAATTAGCGACACCGCTTTTAAGCTCGTCAAATTTGGCGCCGTTGCCGGGGAAGGCAATATAGCTAAATATCAAATTGAAACTCTTGTTAGTGTCATAATTTGTTTAGATTGTTTTTCAAATATTTTCTTTAGTAGTGTTTATAGGTTACTTTGTGTTGAAGTTACTAATTTGTGTTGTTGAGTTGTTTTAGAAGTTTATGCCTAGGACACAAGATTCAAGAACACAAGATAAATTCCCAATTACTAACAATTTCCCTAAAACCCCCAATTTCTGGGGTTTGGTGAAGCAGGAGCTAGGGGAGCAACCTCATTTGATAATCCAGTTCAGACAACAACCAACAAACACACCCATATTCAGTCCAAGGCAGATCAAGCTCAAACAACTGAGTTTTTAAAAGCAACACAAGGTAGCCATGCCCAAGCAACACACAGCCAAACCATGACACCCTCAAAGGCTCATGATCAAGCAACAACAACATCAATACAAGCCATGCCAACCAGAGTAACAAGGTCCCAAGTCAGTAACAACCAGAGGAAGCCCACAGACACCAGTACCAGTTCCAAGCCACATATCCTACAGCAATTGTCCAAGCAAGGGCTCCAACTTCTTTTCCCATCTAGTTGAGGTCTTAGCTACAAAAAAGTCCAGGATAAGTTTTCCTAATTGTCCTTGGAAGTTCAAGAAAAACAGCCCACAAGTTAATGAGTCACTGTGAGAGCAAGGCAGGTTTAAAGACCAATGAATGAGCAAAGCATCTTACTTTTTGTGTGACCCTCAGTAGTAATTAATAAGTATGTTGGGGAGGTCGTAGAAGTCCATCTCAAGGTCCCTTTTGAAGCAACAAACAACCAAGACAAACCCCTCAACAACCTACACTGCATTGCCATTTCAGGAAAGGGACAAAGTTGCTTTTCAGCTACTTTTCTGAAGTTGTTTGCAGTCTGTTTAGTTCGTCCCATTAGTAGACTTTTGTATCTATTTTGTTGTTATTCCAAGGCTCATTTCAAGCCCTCAGATATAGTTTTATGTTGAGTGGTGGAGATCCTATGTAATGCTCTATATATAGAGCCTTTTGATGTAACAAAGAACTCAGAATGCTTGAATGAAAAAACCAGAGTTTACTCTTTCTTTGTTAACTTGTGCCAGCCTTGGTTAGCTAAAAAAAAACCTTCAACAAACTTGTGCTAGTCTTAGTTTGTTGGCCTAAGTTAGGGTCATTCACTTGTGCTTGTTTTAGTGGGTGAGTTTAGCTTAGGATTCACTGCATTTAGAGCTACCTGTGCTTGTCTTGGTAGCCTTGAATACAGGGTTATCTATCTTGTTATTGTTTGTGTTGTGTGTGTTTTCTACTCTTGTCTTACTCCCCAGTTTGGTGTTTCAAATTGGTTATCAGAGCTAAGGTTTATTTCTACTGTGAGTCCATTTAACCAAACTACATTCAAAACTACAAAAATAGCCCAATGAGTGAAGAGAGGTTGGCAGGAGTAGAAGCAAGGATGGAGGACCTGGCTGGGATTGTAACCACCTTAACCAGAGCCCTAGATCAGGTAATAGGCAACCAGTTGTTTGCTGGAGGAAGAGGCAGAGGTCGAGGGAGAGGCCTAGGTCAACAAGGAGGCAGGGTCAGACCACCTGAAGAAGAGGAGCCTTCAGACTCAGATGAATCCACAAGGAGCAGAGCTTCAGGGCATGGCCTCACTGATAAACACCTCAAGGTAGACATTCCTGAATTTTCTGGTAGCTTAAACCCTGATGATTTGTTAGAATGGCTTAGGGACATAGAGAGAGCCTTTGAATATAAAGGATACAATGATGCTAAAGCCTTTAAAGTAGCTATTCTGAAATTGAAAGGGTATGCCTCCCTGTGGTACGAAACCATTAAGAGTTTAAGGGCTAGGGAGGGTAAAGAACCCATCAAATCCTGGTCTAAGTTGAAGAAAAAAATGATGAACAAGTTTGTTGCTAAGGATTATACCCAGGATTTGTTCATCAAGCTGTCTAAACTGAAACAAAATGAAAAACCTGTTGAGTCATACCTGAGAGAGTTTGAGCAGCTTACCCTTCAATGTGACATTACTGAGAAACCTGAACAAAGGATTGCTAGATTTCTAGAAGGACTAAACCTAAGCATTGCTAACAAGGTTAGAATGTAGCCTCTATGGTCCTTTGAGGATGTGGTTAACCTATCTCTTAGGGTTGAGAAAATGGGGAAGGAAACAACCAAATCTTTCACCAAACCTGCTATAACTAAACCTTATGCTGGGATCAGAAATGGAGAAAGTCCTAGGACTCCTATAACTGTTAATAGGAGCCCCTTAGACAAGGGTAAGGCGCCTGTAAGCCAGCAACCTACCCTTACTCCTTCAGAAGAAAAGAGAAAGTGTTATCAATGTCAAGGTTTGGCCACTTTAAGAGAGATTGTCCCTCAAGAAGAGCCTTGACAGCAGTGGAAGTCATGGAATGGGAGAAGGAAGGGCTCATTGAGTATGAGGAGGAGGAGGGAACATGAGAACAGGAAGAGGAAGAGGAAGATGATGCCCCTTTAATAGTAGCCCCACCAGACACTGGTCACAGCCTTGTTCTTTGGAGGGTCATGCATTCTCAGCATCAACCTCTAGAAGAAGATCAGAGATCTCTAATCTTTAGGAGCAGGTGTACTATTCAAGGGAAGGTTTGCAATGTGATCATAGATGGGGGGAGTTGTACCAATTTAGCCTCAGTTACCCTGGTTAACAAGCTTGGCTTGGAGACCAAACCCCACCCCAACCCTTACAAACTCAGATGGTTGAACAAAGGTGCTGAAGTAAGGGTTGATCAACAATGTTTAGTATCTTTCTCTATTGGAGGTACCTACAGGGATGAGGTGACTTGTGATGTAGTGCCTATGGATGCATGCCATTTACTGCTGGGCAGACCATGGGAGTTTGATAAAGATGCCCTGCATAAAGGGAAGAGCAATGTGTACACTTTTAAACATGGGAGTTAAAGGATAGTCCTTACACCTCTGCCCCCAAACACTAGGGACTATGGTAGCCCTAGTACCAGTGGATCCAAGGAGGTTCTTTTCCTCAATGAAGCAGCCATGCTCAGGGAGGTAGAACAAGAACAACCTGTGTACTTTCTCTTAACAGGTTGAGGAACCAGTTGAGGTTCCCCCAGAGGTAAAGGAGCTGATTAATGAGCATGAGGATGTATTTCCAGAAGAACTACCATCAGGACTTCCTCCTCTAAGGGGCATAGAGCACCAGATAGACCTCATACCAGGTGCCATGCTACCTAACAGACCAGCATACAGGAGTGATCCCAAGTCCACTCAAGAGTTGCAGAGACAGGTAGAGGAGCTCATGTCAAAAGGGTTTGTCAGGGAATCTTTAAGTCCTTGTGCAGTACCTGCCCTCCTAGTCCCTAAGAAGGATGGCTCATGGAGAATGTGCATTGACAGCAGGGCCATTAACAATATCACTGTCAAGTATAGGTTTCCCATCCCAAGACTGGATGAAATGTTGGATGAGTTAAGTGGAGCCAGCCTATTCTCCAAAATAGTTCTTAGGCAAGGCTATCACCAGGTGAGAATTAGGGAGGGGGATGAATGGAAAACAGCCTTTAAAACCAAGCATGGGCTTTATGAATGGCTGGTGATGCCATTTGGTCTCTCCAATGCCCCTAGCACATTCATGAGACTTATGACTGAAGTCGTGAGGCCTTTCATGGGCCATTTCATTGTGGTATAATTTGATGATATCCTGGTCTATAGTAAGGGCAAAACGGAACATCTGAACCATCTAAAGTTGTTATTTCTGAAACTGAGGGAGCATAAACTCTTTGGGAAGATGGAAAAATGTACTTTCATGGCTGAGGAGGTTAAATTCTTGGGGTATGTCATCTCTGCCAAGGGCATATCTGTGGATCAGGAAAAGATTGCAGCCATTAAGTCTTGGCCTACTCCCAAGAACATCACTGAGGTTAGGGGTTTTCATGGCCTAGCCTCCTTCTACAGAAGATTCATACAGGGATTCAGCACTATTATGGTGCCTGTAACAGAAGGGATGAAGAAGGGTGAGTTCAAATGGACTGAGCAGGCAGAAGCAGCCTTTGAACTCATCAAGAAGAAGCTTTGTGAGACACTTATACTAGCCCTACCTGATTTTGATCAGCTATTTGAAGTAGAGTGTGATGCAAGTGGGGTAGGGATTGGAGCAGTGCTTATCCAAGGAAGAAATCCTGTGGCCTTTTTTTAGTGAGAAGCTCAATGGGGCTAAGCTCAATTATTCCACATATGACAAGGAATTTCATGCTCTGGTGAGAGCCCTCATGTACTGGAGCCACTATCTCAAACCCAAACCTTTTGTACTTCACTCTGACCATGAGGCACTGAAATACATCAATGGCCAACACAAGCTCAGTACAAGGCATGCAAAATGGGTTGAGTACCTCCAGTCCTTTAATTTCTTAAGCAAATACAAAGAGGGAAAGTCAAATGTTGTAGCAGATGCTCTATCTAGAAGGCATTCCATGCTGGTGACAATTCAACAAAAGGTGATAGGCTTTGAATTTATGAAGGAGCTATACCATGATGATCCTGATTTCATGGAAGATTGGTTAGCTCTGCAGAACAACCCTATGGTAAAAGAAACCAAGTATCAGCTGCAGGAGGGCTATTTGTTTAAGGGAAACAAATTGTGTGTCCCTAGAGGCTCATACAAGGACCTACTAGTGAGGGAAATCCACTCTAATGGGCTAGCAGGACACTTTGGGGTGCAAAAGACCTTGGATATCCTACAAGATCAGTTCTATTGGCCCAGGATGGAAGGAGATGTTCAGGCTGTTCTTAGGAGATGTTCCACCTGCCAAAAAGCAAAGAGTTCCTTCCAAGCAGGGCCTTACACTCCACTACCTGTGCCTGACAGGCCTTGGGAAGACATCAGTATGGATTTCATTGTGGCTCTACCCAGGACTCCTAGGGGAAAGGACTCCATCATGGTTGTGGTTGATAGGTTCAGCAAAATAGCCCACTTTGTGCCATGTAAGAAGACTGAGGATGCATCAGGGGTTGCTGAGCTCTACTTCAAAGAAGTAGTCAAACTACATGGGGTGCCTAGATCAATTGTTTCAGATAGAGACACAAAGTTTATGAGCTACTTCTGGAAGACTCTGTGGAAACTCCTAAACACTAGGTTGCTCTTTAGCACATCCCACCACCCCCAAACAGATGGACAAACAGAGATCATCAATAAAACTCTGGGGAGAATACTAAGGTGCATTGTGAAGAAATCATTAGGGGACTGGGATCTGAAGCTAGCCCAAGCAGAATTTGCCTTCAACAGGGCCCCTTCATCAAGTACTGGCCACAACCCCTTTGAGGTGGTCTATGGCAGTAACCCACTCATGCCCATAGAGTTGTCAAATGTACCTAAGGAAATACTGAACTATGATGCCAAGACAAGAGTAGAACAGATGCTCAGGTTACATGAGCAAGTCAAGAGAAACATAGAGAAAACTAATGAGCAATACAAAATCAAAGCCAAGGTGCCAAGAGGAAAGAAGGAGTTTCAGGCAGGTGATCTGGTGTGGTTGCACCTCAGAAAAGAAAGGTTCCCAAGCAAAAGAAAGAACAAACTTATGCCTAGAGCAGAAGGGCCCTTTGAAATTATAGAGAAGGTGGGAGCAAATGCTTACTAGGTAGATTTGTCAGGAGCGTATGGAGTCCATGGTACATTTAACATAGGAGACCTTAGCCCCTACTATGACAGTGAAGAAGAGAACTCTGGAGATTTGATGCTCAAATCTTTCCAACCTGGGGAGGATGAAGCAGGAGCTAGGGGAGCAACCTCATTTGATGATCCAGTTCAGACAACAACCAACAAACACACCCATATTCAGTCCAAGGCAGATCAAGCTCAAACAACTGAGTTTTTAAAAGCAACACAAGGTAGCCATGCCCAAGCAACACACAGCCAAACCATGACACCCTCAAAGGCTCATGATCAAGCAACAACAACATCAATACAAGCCATGCCAACCAGAGTAACAAGGTCCCAAGTCAGTAACAACCAAAGGAAGCCCACAGACACCAGTACCAGTTCCAAGCCACATATCCTACAGCAATTGTCCAAGCAAGGGCTCCAACTTCTTTTCCCATCTAGTTGAGGTCCTTAGCTACACAAAAGTCTAGGATAAGTTTTCCTAATTGTCCTTGGAAGTTCAAGAAAAACAGCCCACAAGTTAATGAGTCACTGTGAGAGCAAGACAGGTTTCAAGACCAATGAATGAGCAAAGCATCTTACTTTTTGTGTGACCCTCAGTAGTAATTAATAAGTATGTTGGGGAGGTCTTAGAAGTCCATCTCAAGGTCCCTTTTGAAGCAGCAAACAACCAAGACAAACCCCTCAACAACCTACACTGCATTGCCATTTCAGGAAAGGGACAAAGTTGCTTTTCAGCTACTTTTCTGAAGTTGTTTGCAATCTCTTTAGTTCGTCCCATTAGTAGACTTTTGTATGTATTTTGTTGTTATTCCAAGGCTCATTTCAAGCCCTCAGATATAGTTTTATGTTGAGTGGTGGAGATCCTATGTAATGCTCTATATATAGAGCCTTTTGATGTAACAAAAAACTCAGAATGCTTGAATGAAAAAACCAGAGTTTACTCTTTCTTTGTTAACCTGTGCCATCCTTGGTTAGCTCAAAAAAAACTTTCAACAAACTTGTGCTAGTCTTAGTTTGTTGGCCTAAGTTAGGGTCATTCACTTGTGCTTGTCTTAGTGGGTGAGTTTAGCTTAGGATTCACTGCATTTAGAGCTACCTGTGCTTGTCTTGGTAGCCTTGAATACAGGGTTATCTATCTTGTTATTGTTTGTGTTGTGTGTGTTTTCTACTCTTGTCTTACCCCCCAGTTTGGTGTTTCATTTGGTCTCACATGATTCAAGAACACAAGAGAAATTCCCAACTTCTAGGTTAGATCCTCGTAATAACATGTTAAACCCTATTTAATATGCTAAGACAACATTAAACAAGACTAACTAAGACTAATTACTGAAGTTTAAGGGAGAAATTGAAGATCGAATGAATTTACGTAACACTAGAGTGCTTAAAAGTAAGAGCTTAAGCTTGGATCTATAACCCCTTCTCTTGAACGTTGAGGATTATCAGTGTATGTTTTAAGTGAGTTTTAATGGGTGATGAATGCATAAGGTGGCTGCACAAGTCTATATTTACTAAGCCTTATCTAAACCCTCAAAAGTAAGGAAAAGAAATAAATAAAACCGACCTATATTTCCGCGACTCAGTTGAGTAGCTCGGTTCACTCGACCGAGTGGCACCTACTCGAGCTATTGCCTTACTTACTCAACCTCGTGACGCCAAAAGAGAAGCCATTGTAAACTACTCCCCCGCCTTACTTCAAAACACTCTCAACACTTACAAACGACAATACCTGCAACAAAATGCCACAACTTATATTAATCCCCCTGAACTTTGCAGATGGTTTACAACACATTCCAACGAACACTCCACTTTAGACACATCAAACTTATACCACCAATGTAACACCGTCTCTTACATCCTTTCACCAACACACTCTCTTATCAATCCTCGATTACATCCTCTTTTCATTTCTAACCAGTTCACACCACTATGCCAAAATCTTGTAATTAATGAGTTTCTAAATTTACACTTATATGCCGCTTAATATGTGCACCCACATCATTTACACGCCAAGGATCAAAGGAACATTTACAATAATCTGACACCAAACCTTAATGCTTTCCTTAATGTAACATTATTGCTCGAAATTCGTTTTTCCAAAACTAACTCTCGTTCCAAAGGCAGACCAATTCCATGCTTGCTAAAAACTTACACATATATTTATAACCATCATATCCATATTCCTTCCTCAATAAGGATAAAAATAATCACTTCACAACCTACCCAACTAATAATTACACTTTCTTAGTATCACCATACTTAATCGCTGCCCACACTAGCTAACTAGTGTTCTTTCAAATTCCCTAGACTAGAAGGATCCCTCGACGATACAACAAACATTTAATTTCCAATTCGACATCTTAAAATCCCTTTGTAAACCCGGTTACTAATTCCGGAAATTACTAAATCCATAACTATACATCCCCACTACCATAACTCTTACCTGACCATAGTACTCTACGATCAATAGGATGATATCTCTACGACAGTTAAGCTAAACTCATAACAATCCTTTAAGATCCCAAATCCTCGATTATTGTAGATACGCGTATCTGTTGATACCAGAATTTATAGAAATCCCGAGCAATACCCCATGATGATAGGAAAAATGTGATATCCTAGGACACCGTTAGAATAATAGGGCGTGGTTATTTAAATTGGTTATACGAATTAAAACGATTTTTAAATAAGCTTATTTTTAGCTTAGTTAAACGAGAGAGGTTTTTGTTTGATAACTGATTTTTACGTTTAGTTTTAAAATGAAATGGATATTTTTTATTTCAAAATATTACGTTTAGTTCAAGTTATTTTCATTTATCGTTTTAAAATGAGTTTAAAAGCGAAGGTTTAACTCAATTTTGTAGCTATATTTGAAAGTGATTTTGAACTCGATTTTCAATGAAAATATCGACCCATTTTCCCTACCCATCGGCATTCACACTTCCATGATCTCACACACATACACTCATGTCCAAAAGCTTTTCCCAACACTCATCTTTGAAGCTTACAAACCCATCCCCTATACCCGTGTTTCAGCCCTCAACCGGCTACCTTCATTAGCTGATTAGACAGGTTTAGTACGGTGTAGGAGTGAAAATTAATGCGAATAATTGTTGGAATAAGTGAGTTTTGAAGGTCTAATTGTATAAATTCTCATTTTAAGAAATGAATTGTGTTATGGAATATTAAGAAATGAATTGTGTTATGGAATATTAATTGTATAAATTCGTGTTATGGGGATATATGACGTCTATTAGGACTGCGGCCGGCGCAGCACCGTACTATCTCACATACGGGATGGAAGAAGTCCAACTAGTCGAACTAGAAATTCCATCTCTTTGGATTTTGTTAGAAAGTAATGTCCCGGAAGCTGATTGGGTTAGGGTAGGTACGACTCACTCGTCTTACTAGACGAGCGTCGTTTGAATGCCCTCTACCACGTTCAACTCTATCACAAAAGGATAAAAAGTGCTTTAAACAAACGGGTGAAGCCCCATGAAATCAAAGAAGGTGATTTAGTTCTCAAGTTAGTACAAGCTTTGTTGCCAATCGACTCGGGGGGTATATTAAACCAAATTGGGCAGGCCCCTACTTGGTTAAGAAGATGTTGTCAGGTGGTGTAGTCAGATTGAGTGATTTGGATGACAATGACTTCACAAATCCAACAAATTTGGACTAACTGAAGAAATACTATTCTTAACTCTGGCTCTCGATATCATAAATAAATAAAAAGAATTAGTTGAATTATGATGTTTTAGACAGCCTAAGACATGAGCATCTTGCTATGCTGCTTTTGTGTTGTGAATCGTTATTTGCAATACACATTATCTCAAGTTACTTATGTGGAACTACGTATCCGGTTTGATTATGCTTAGGCAAATACGTAGTCAACTTTTCTAAGAAAAGTGCATTTGCCTGTTTTTGATAAAAAATAGAAAGAAAGAAATGCATGAACGGGGAGTTTTAACAAATAATAGACTTCTATTTTTCATGGGGTAATGCCCATTACAGTTCTTTGAAAAATAAACAAAACAAAAACTAAAAATGATGCCCCAATTAGTAATAATAAATAATAAGCTAAGCCTATTGTTTATTCCCTTATTTTTCCCTCACCTTTGTCTTTTGAGTCTTTGCGAGCTTATCTTCTTTAAGGAGGAAGTCGAGGCATCTTCAAATTATGGAATTCCCTTGCACACTTTTTAGGAGGAATCCTCATATCCTCCTTAGGGCCAAGTCTTTCTTTAACACTAATTTGGGAACCAAGTCTCCCGTCAAAAACCGAAATCGCGTCGTCCCTAGGACCCAGCTGTGTCCACACATATGACGTCAAGGACTCAGTATTTTGCGCTTTCTTATTCTTTGTCTAAGGCTTGGGCTCGTTTAGTTTCTTGGTCGTGAAAAACTCACGATTTTCCGTGCCTTTTCCATGATATCTGAGGTTGAAGGCTTCATCCTTTCATAGATTCTCCTGGGCAGCAAGAGAGTTTTCTTTGGTCAATTACTCATAGGAATGAGAAACCCAAGTTGTCCGACGAGGCTTAAGCACGTGCCAGATGGGACTCTGTCGCAACCTTTGTTACTAAGTCTCACCCATAGCTAAATATAGCTCCATGACTAGTCCAAGAATAGTTTCCCTTGTTGGGATTACTTGTTGGCGACCAAACTGCCGCACAACGCGATCGGGAAATATATGGGAAGATCACCTCAAGCCAGAAGCAGCGTGTGACGTGACCTTGCACTATCCGGAACGCCAATGAGAGAAGTCAGGTGAAGCCAAGGCACAAACCAGCGAATAATATGGCCACCTTCTTGGTTAAGGTTGTTTTACCAATATGGTGGATTGTGATGAAAACCATACTGAAAATATGGAGAACGGGGAGTAATTCCTCGCATCTCATATTTTTCAGGATTTTCGGGAGATTCAATCAGCTGCAATCTTTCATACAATCAAGCCTGCAGCAACAAAAAGAGCAAACGTAAAAAAAGACTTTAAAAAAAAGACAAAAAAAACGCGTTGAAGAAAAAAAAAACACGAGCAAAAAAAAAACAGACAAAAATAAAAAAAAATAAGAAGAAAAAAACATAATACATGCAGAAGACGGATACATCCGTACCACTAAGTTGAAAGATTTTACTTTTTTGCATCAAGACTTCTAATCGTCTCAGCAAGGTTACGTCAAGAAGGATTGCAACATGTCTCCATCTGGGACACCACTGAGATAAGTTTTGCTTGCCCTACACAAGTTGTGCGATGCATCCTCCCTTCAAAGAGGAAAAGGTGAAGCTTAATTAATACACATGCTCTGTGACGATGTGTCGCAGTCACCAAACCATCCTACGAATTGCGGAATTTGCGAAGAATCGCAAAAAGATCAACCTCCTCTCCATTAATAATAGCACGGGATTCGGCGCGGGAAACTCCAAGATAGTCCTAATATTTTGGTCTCCATCTGGAAGAAATTGAAGGACAACAGGGAGAATCCCAGACCTGCATCATTCAAGAGCAGTAATTTCCTTAGAATGAGGAGAAATTTCCCCATCAGGAAAGGAAAAGACTTGATTCACAGGATCCCAATAATTTAGTCAGACATCTAAAAAGGCAGGTTGAGGTTGAATTTGAGCTAAAGAAAGTAGTTGAGCATATGAAGCTTCCGAAAGGGCGAGTTTTTCAGCCCTAACTTAACTTTATCCCCAAGTACGCATGGATCTAGTTAAACTATCCATGATAAAAGAAGAAAGCAAAAAGAAATTTTGTAAAAAAGTTTTTTGGGTAAAGAAAACAAAGAGAGTTTTTGTTGTTGAGAGTGAAGTTCTCTCTCTTCTCCTTATCTTTTTATAAGAAAAGAAGGAGTCACAAACTAGGAAACACCCCTAGGAGTGTCGTGTGGGCCTGCATGTGGCCTAAAGGCGCGCCCCTCAAAAGCTCGCCTTATGTCACGTAAATGGATTTGATTTTATGTTGTGGATTTTGAAATCTTCAGCTATTTGTGGCCTATATACGATTTGGTCACGTTAATTTAATTAATTAAAATATTTTCCGCATGCACACTTACAGATTTTATTTTATTTTATATTTATGGGTAGCGGGCTATGCCTCTAAAAATCCATGTCGCCTAAGCGTCGCTGTTTGAATATGATTCATCTATGCTCTATGAGTTTAAAATTCCCTCGAATCCTAATTATCCTTTTCAATTTGCTTATCAGAAATTTAATATTTCTCATCAAATTTGACAGTCTCAAAATGCTCTTGAATCCTAAAGATACCTTTACTTTATTACTCGCATATTCTAAGAATTCCGTTTCTGAAGTGAAATTCCAAAATAACTTTTTTGCACCTGCGAATTCTAGGAATTCCATTTCCAAAGCGAAATTCTAAAAATATGAAAATTATAAATTTACTAGGACAAATTATGTAGCAGAATAATGTGTTGTCGCGGAACCCAAATCTCACCTTTTATGTTTTTTCAAAGGGTTATTTCTTAAAGTTTGACTAATAAATTGGGTTTTTACGACTAGTTTACCATGTCCATCAAACTTAATGAAATCAAACATGCAAAGAAAAAATAAAATAAGAAATATAACATAATAAATTGGCTAATGTTTGATTTATACAATTAAAGTATAGAATCTAATTATTATTAATACACTAACAAAAATAAAATAACATAAACATCCAAAGAAAGTTAGGAACAATTAATCAATAACTTTTAATTCACCATAATAAAAATTTGAAAAAAAAATAATCGAATTCAAGTACTTATATTGACATACAATAAGTATAGATATAGACAAAATAAGAACATATAACCTTAATAAGAATTAAAGTAATGTTTTCAATGGATTTTGGAATTATCATCAAAGGTGGTTAAATATTATGAGAAGTGGTGGAATATGGGAGAAGGGGGTAATATGAGGGTAGCTAGGTTAATTAGGTTAACTGAATATATATTAGCAAAGGAATAAAATATTTAAGCGAGGGAAAGAGAGTAGCATAAGTAACAACTAAAATAGTGACTAACAAAATTTACGTAGCTAAATGATACATGTTGCTACCAAATTTGCTACAAATTAAAGTCACCTTTGGTGTGACACCCCGCGATTTCACAGTAAAGTAAACACATAGATTTGCAGCGGAAATACGAGATTTTTAAAAACTTTAAATGCAAAATCGCGAACGTCACTTCATGTAATACAATCAAAACTTACTTAATAAATCGTTTATACAAATTGTAACTTAAATAAAAACAAGGGATCCCGATCCCTTGCTAAAAACACAAATAAGATAATAAAACTAATATAAACTACAACACTAAGGGTGAATCGCTGTAAGTACAACGCTCGCTACCTCACTCGTCAACACCCCATGCAACACCGACCTGTAACCTATTCATTCATTAAACATGAAAGCCACAGTCAGTGGGCAGTAACTCGGGGTTCTCCAAGCCACATCACTTTAAAACGTGCATAGAAGAGCATATAAACATACATTATCATCATCAAATATAAACAATATCATCATCATATATAAATAAATCATCATATATAAACAATATCATCATCATGTATAAACATTATCATCATCATATATGAACAATATCATCATCGTGTATACATCATTATCATCAATTAACCAAGACTCGGGGAATACTCTCTTTGGCAACCGTATGACTACTAATGGCTTGGATCTCACAATTAGCAATCATATGCTTGACAACGTTAGGGACAAGACACACAATTCAATCATAAGCGTCCAACAATACGATACACAATCCAACACATCATCATATGATCAAATATACTCTCACGGTAAATGAAACGCACTAGCATCTACACTATGAAAGACAAGACGACTCTAGACTCTAATCCTCTCGGTAGGACGACGATAATAATACGGTTCTAGTCTAAAACTGGCCAGAATCTCGGGATATGGGCGTTTCCCAATTCGACACGTGGTAAGGCGTCCCACATACAAGACTCAGTCGACAGAACGGAAGCCGAGTACCCCAAATCCGGCAAGGGCAGCTAACGGAAGGGGCAGAAAGAGAGTGAGTATACCATTTCCGGCAAGGGCAACTAATGAAAAGGTTGTCACAATAACAAGTAATCTTATCAATGAGGCGTCGCACCCTAATGAGTACTCATATTAATGTGGCGTCGTGAAAGTAATGTCGTGAAAGTAACGAGTACTCATATCAATGAGGCAACGTGAAAATGGTCAAGCAATTACGCTACATGAAAATAACACCACCTAGAAAGTATGCAAGATTTGACGGCCGGGTCGACCAACGCATTGTGTTCGCCTGCCAACAACGTCGTCATATCCCCACTAACAAATGCAACAAGCATTAAGGTTATACCCCCATCACTCTGACATCAAGTCTAACGAGTATAAAGCTGTAACCGGGAAATAAGAGTTCAAAAC
>JAIUZE010020718.1:0-15183 GCA_022085475.1 Heliosperma pusillum
TCGAGCATTATGACACGGTTTTAAAAGACGGTTTATAGAAAATGAAGCGGTTTTTGACCCGGACTCCAAAATGAGTCTAATGACTGTCAAAACGACCATATCGGCACGTAGATGACGATCAAGGGGTAGACACAAATTATTTGAGTTATCACTTGACGACAAACTTTTAAACTGTCATAAATCGTTTTGTTGTACCAAACATTCGGCCCAATCATCACTGGGTGGTTGGCGGAAGGTGTAGATTCGAGGTATCTACAAGTATAGCAAATGAGCTCTAAAGAAGACCATAAACCAATGGTAACTTCCCAAGCAAAAATACACTATCATAGAAGAAAAGAACCATCTACATGGCAATTCAATTTGCATATACTACTCCTTCTAAACGAAAGAAAAAACCAACATAGGATAAACCATACTCCATGATTTCTTTTATTCACTTTCACACTTTCTTAATCGCTTCCCAAAGATGAGTAATAGTTTAACCAGTACACCTACTCAACTTTAAATCAACAAAACAATCACGCCCTTGTGAAATACTTGAGGCATGACACCACTTTCACCATTAGATAAAAGCATCATACGACCCTTGGGAGCATTAATTGGAGAATAATAATCATACTCTCGCCCTTGATCCTAATACCAAGGATCATATTGTCTCCCTCATGTCCTTTATAGAAAACCACGATGGCCGAACCACCTTTTATAAGGTAAAACACCTTTGGTCAATAATTCTACAACGAATGACTACTCCATTAGCGGACTTGTCAAAAACTGTACATTCAATGCACGTAATTTACCTCTTACATGGCTAAACGACCATGACTCCAAAACCTCAACATGATTATCATAAATCATCATTCCCGAGATTATATGGTAAAAACAATTATATAAACAAACTTTAAAAGTTGTACATTTGATAATAATATGTTAAACAATCCTAACAAAATAGTTAGCATACTAACAACATTATTAATTACCCAATCAAAAAGGCAAAGATAAAAAAAACAACATAAATCATTTATACTTGTTTACATGTTTATCTCACATAAATATTCAACGTGAGATTTAACACAACCTTACACCTATATTCTATATGGGTGAGTTCATCCTCTTCTTGAAAAATAGGCTAACTAAGGTACCATTACGGGCCCTTAGTACCGCTTTACATCAATACACCATGCTATCAAGCCACTTACGCATACCCATATGTTACCGCTGAATATCCACATTTTCATGTATTATATTCAAGAGAACTTACATAATACACTAATTCCCACTCTATAGGACTCATTTTCGTACATTATATAATACCATATAATAAAACATATGAAAACAATACTAATATAAATACTAGCTAACAAGCATAGTGAAAACACTACAACCATCCATATGACCACTTGAATATATTACCGATCATCAAATACAAATTGTTAATAAACTAAAAACATAGTCAACACACATGATAACTCATAATCAATTTTAATATGATTACTAAAACACATGATGATCAAACATGATGATCAAACATGATAAATAAGATATTAATCATTATAATAATATCCATGTGAGTATAAAATTATTTGCATATTAAGTGAAACACAATATCATGATCATTATTGAAATAATTGATCAAACAAACGTATTTGTTGACAACCATAATAAACAAGACATACACCATACATGCTCAATAATAAATTTTTTATCAAACTTTGAAACTAATACCAATCTCACTCTTGCCTCATATAAATACAAGCACAAACCACAATGAGATTAAATTTGACATAAAATGTGTCTCTTTTTCTTTGGTTTATTCTAAATGAACCAATTAAGATGTCTCAAATTCTTATAAAACTTCACATAAGATTGAAGATATCTCAAATTTGACATAAGATTGAAGATGTACCTACATTAGGTGACTTTGTTGAGGTGTTCCCCGAAGACTTGCCCGGGATTCCCCCCGAGCGTGATGTTGATTTATCCATTGATCTTATGCCTGGAACCGGTCCCATTGCCAAAGCCCCGTACCGTATGGCTCCTACCGAGTTGAAGGAACTAAGGAAGCAACTTGATGAGATGATAGAAAAGGGTTTCATTTGACCGAGTGCCTCACCTTGGGGTGCTCTCGTTCTCTTTGTGAAGAAGAAAGATGGTTCAATGAGGTTATGCATTGATTATCGTGAGTTGAACCATGTCAGCATCAAGAATAAGTATCCTTTGCCAAGAATTGAAGAATTGTTTGATCAACTTAAGGGTGCTTCTACTTTTTCCAAGATTTATTTGAGATCCGGATACCATCAAATTCTCGTTCGTGATTCCGACATTCCGAAGACCGCTTTTAGCACAATATATGGTCGCTTTGAGTTCAAGGTGATGCCATTTGGTTTGACTAATGTTCCCACTGTTTTCATGGATCAAATGAACCGCACCTTTAGTGAATATCTTGACAAGTGTGTAGTGGTTTTCATCGACGATGTTCTCGTTTTCTCCAAGACCGAAGAAGATCATGCTAACCACCTTCGTACCATTTTGGGTATTCTTCGTCGTCAAAAGTGGTTTGCCAAGTTTTCCAAGTGTGCGTTTTGAATACCTAAGTTGTCCCTTATTGGACATGTAATTTCAAAGGATGGAGTCATGGTAGATCCCTCGAAGATTGAAGCCGTTGTGGATTGGAAAAGTCCTAAGGATGTTGGTGAGATTCAGAGTTTCCTAGGTTTAGCCGGTTACTATCGATAGTTTGTGGAGGACTTATCTAAGCTTGCTAGACCTATGATCCATATATTGAAGAAGGAAACAAAGTTTGTTTGGAATGAAGCTTGTGAAGATTCCTTTCAAGAACTGAAGAAGACCCCCCTAGTTTTGACTTTGCCCAAAGATAGTGTGGACTTTGATGTCTATCATGAAGCCTCTAAGATGTGCCTTGGGTTTGTTCTTATGCAAAACCGTAAAGTGGTTGCCTATGCCTCTAGGCAGTTGAGAGTTCATGAAGTGAACTACCTTACCCATGACTTTGAGTTAGCCGCCGTTGTCCATGCATTGAAGGTGTGGAGAAACTATCTTATTGGTGTTAATTGTCGTATCTACACCGATCACAAAAGTTTGAAGTACATATTTACTCAAAAGGAGTTGAATATGAGACAAAGGAGATGGTTAAAATTGATGAATGACTATGATTTTGAGTTGCTATACCATGAAGGGAAGGCCAATGTGGTTGCCGATGCCCTTAGTAAGAAATCTGCTCATGTCTTGAATGTTATTCGGGTGCTACCGGATGGCCTTTGTGCCGAATTTCGGAAGTTGAAGCTAGAGTTCGTGGAGAAAGGATTTGATTACCTAGGTTCTATGGTTACTGAGCCCGTTCTTCTCCGCGAGATTCGTGAAACGCAAGTTGATGATGCTACCTACATGTTCATTCAAGCCAAGCTTTTAGAAGGCAAAGCCAAAGACTTCAAAATTGATGACAAAGGTGTTCTCTGAGTCCATGACCGATTGTTCGTGCCTAATGTTGTTGATTTGAGGAAGCAAATCCTAGATAAAACTCATCTATCCCCTTACTCTATTCAGCCAGAGCTGACAAGATGTACAAAGACTTGAAGCTACAATTTTGGTGGCTGAATTTGAAAGGTGATGTTGTGTAATATGTTGGAAGATGCCTTACTTACCAACAAGTGAAGATCCAGCACAAAAGGCCAGGTGGATTGCTACAACCATTGGACATTCCACTATGGAAGTGTGAATCCATTTCTATAGATTTTTCATGGCATTGCCAAGGACCGTTGGAATTAAAGATGTTGTATAGGTTATTGTTGACCGTTTGACCAAGAGTGCTAGATTTGTCCCGACCAAGGAGACTTTGAGTTTACATCGACTAGCCAAAGATTATGTTGATGAGATTGTTCGCTACCATGGTGTTCCCAAGGAGATCATATCCGACCGAGACCCGAGGTTTTGTTCGAGATTTGGAAGGCTTTGCAAGAAGCTTTGAGTAACAAGTTATTGATGAGTACCACTTTCTATGCCACTACCGATGGACAAATCAAGAGAACTATTCAAACCCTTGAAGACCTTTTTAGAGCTTGTGCCCTTGACTTTCAAGCTAGTTGGGAGAAGAGACTACCATAGGTGGAATTCTCCTACAACAATAATTATCACGCATCAATCAAGATGGCGCCCTATGAAGCCCTTTATAGAAGGAAGTGCGGTAGTCCTATTTGTTGGGACCAATTGAGTGATATTCGAGATTTGGGTCCCGACATCCTTGACGAGACTATCGACCATGTGAAGATCATCCGTGATAGGATGAAGGCCGCTCAAGATCATCAGAAATCTTATGCTCAAGTTTCGAGGGCGAAACTTTTTAAAAGGTGGGATGATTGTAACACCCGCAATTTTAGTAATTAGAATTTAATAATATTATATTAAAATTAGCTTGTCTGAGTTTAGTCTTAGATTATCATTTAATTTAGGTCGGTAAAATCCGTGTCAAATCCGTCTATTCCGAGCCTATATTTGGGTTATACTCGGAAAATCAAGTGGGTTGAGCCTTACATCTAGTGTTGGGCCTTTGAAATCCCTCACTCACCAAAACATAACCCATTTTCTCATATCGATACTTATTTTTCAGCACACCTCTCACAACTCCATCTCCCTCCACTAAACCCTAAACATCCATTTTTACTTTCTCAAAGCTTCAAAGCTCAAAACCGCCATAACTCCCTCATCCTTACTCTTTCCTCTTGATTTTTCTTGCTTTCTTCATCTTTTCTTTCTGTCTTTCTTTTGAGGTAAGAAAAGTCTAATGTTGCTCACTTTCATTTCTCCATCTTTTTCTAAGATGAAATTGTTCATCTTTTATGTCAAATTTTGTAGGAAGAGACCTTCAAGATACCGACAAAGACTGCTACTTGGTGGAAGAGGACCTAGAAGAGGATTGAAGACGCAAAAAGGTAACGTTGAAGGGTTACTCGGCATCATTATTATGTGTGTTACATGTTAGAGTAGTATTTGTCATGAAAAATGAGTTCTTTGTGTTCGTTTCCCATGGATGTGTGTTTATGACGAGCGTATTTTACGGTGTCGTTAATTCCGCGAATTAGCTAGGCCAAATAACAATTTGTAAAACCAATTCTAGACTCAAACCAACCTAATAAAAAGGGTAGTAAGGGTAAGAAAAGGGTCGAACCCAAGGGAAAGCGGTATTAGCTAAAATAATCTAATCTAGACTCTTGCAAAAATAACAATTAACAAAACTAATGGATCTAATCACAAATTAAAGCACTAATTGAAACAAAGACTTAAATTACTTACAAACTATGATATTCACAATGGAAAACATGTAGGAAAACATAAATGGGGGAGTTTTGGATAAAAGGATGAGTTAACATGAAATATGAAAATCTAGCTTAGGCACTAGCACAAACACCTTCAATGCAAGTAATCAAATATGTGAGAAAATACTTAGTGTAATTTTCCCAAGCAACACAACAATTAGCAAAGATGACTCCTTTCTTCCTCTCCTCTCATTTATCTAATACTACCTCCTAAGAAATAGTCAACATGAATTAAACCACCCAAACTTGACCCTTTACAACTAAATCCACACTTATTAAAACATAAGCATAAACAAAGGAGTAAGCTTTAAGCATTCAACCAAAGGATTAAGCTAGAATTATGCAATTCAACATTAAACCATGTAAAAATCACACAACATACAATTTATTTCTCAAAAGACTCAAACTTTTAAACCAAAGATGAAACCTTTCAAGTCTACTTCACACATTCAAGCATAGGGTGACAATTCCTACCAAGAACAAGCATTTATCAAGTAAACAAAATGTCAAGCTAGTCAAACCAAACATTCATTCACTCAACATAAAAGATTAACATAAACAAATTACATTAAATAAAGAGGAAGAGGATTATAGAGTCATACAATTGCTAAAGGTGTGAACTTGTTCAAATTACACTAAGCAATAGAGGATTAGCTACCCATAGTCTTCATAATACAACCAATTTCTAAGCAAAAACCCATTACAAGAGCCAAACTTGAAGAATAAAAAGAGAGAATTCTAAGGAAAATATAATGTTGTATCTATGAATGCTTGATGCCCTTGTCTCTCTTCAGAAATCTTCTTTTTATACCCTTGGTCCGCAAACCTAGGGGCCTTGAAAGATGGGCTTCCAAAAGACAAGACGAGAAAGTGAGAAAAACCCGTGCTGAGAGATGACGCAGGCTGCGTCCTACGACGCAGGCTGCGTCGTGCTGACGCAGGCTGCGTCCTACGACGCAGGCTGCGTCGAGCACTGCCGAACTTTTGCCTTGTTTTTCCTTCTTGACTTTCGTTGACCCCATGGATATTGACCCCGCCTTGACTTCCATTGACCCATTGGGCTTGGTCTTCAAACCTTGATGATTCCTTGCTAGCCCACTTCAAGTTCCGGGTTTTTGGGTCTCGGGTTTTCGGGTTTGACTTTTATTGACTTTCGGGATTTGACTCTCCAAATTGACTTAAAATACTAAATACTAACATTATTACAAAAATTAAAATTAACATAAGACATAGCTAATGACCCGTAAAAAGTAGAACGAAAGACTCTAAAAATTACTACTAGACACGACAATATTTGACGTTGTCAAACACCCCCACACTTGGACTTTTACTCGTCCCGAGTAAAACTCGAGATTAGCACAAATGACACGAGTCCAACAAAGTGTGTGTGTAGGTATTGACCTCTCTTCCCTCACTACACCCTTCTTATACTCCCTCTTAAACAATCCACCAATGACAAAAACAAAATAAAAAGACTCAATTCTTGTGACACTCTTCTCTCACTCCCCCTCCTTATATCATCCCTCAAGACTAAAGACACGACATGCCACCTACTCCGACTCAACTCAATTCCTCCCTCCTTATAGCTCCAAATAAAGTAGTATGACCATCTTTTCCTTATCCCAAGGCATAGCGAGATGGTCTTTCTCAACAATCTCCATACAAATCCACTCCTTATATCACCCCCTTATTACTCCACTAATGCAAATCATGGTTACTTGGTTGGCCCCAAACTTCACAATTTGCACAACCAAGCGACCACCAACATAAATCCACCAATTTGGAACAAAGTTTTGTGACTCAAAAATAAAAATAAAAGGGTCCTAAACTAGCCTCCTTCCAATTTTCCTCCTTATCACTCCCTTCTTATTCCTCCAAAAATTCTCATCATAGGAAGAATTATGCTCAATTTTTTTTTTCATTTTTTTCATTTTTTTTTTCTTGAAAATCCCTCATTTTGCCTAAGGTGCCCTTTCGGGTTTTCACCTTAGCTTTTCCTTTCCTCTCATTGGTGGCTCGCAACTCGATTCTTCATTTTGCCCGGAATGCCCTTTCGGGTTTTCATTCCGTCCTCGGCCACCTTCCCAATCTTGCCTAGGTGCCCACCCTTGTGGGTTTTCACCTAGCCGGGATTTTCAATTTTTTTCTTTTTTCTCTTTTTTTTTTTTCTTTTTCTTTTTCTTCAAAATAAAGACATAAAAAAAAAATACAATGCATCAAAAACAAACTAACTATGTACAATCTTCTCCCCCACACTTAGAAAATACAATGTCCTCATTGTAGGAGAGAAGAAAAATGTTACCTCATCAATTTCCGAAAGGAGAAGACCCCGAGGCACCTCCTCGGTTTCTCCTCCTATCCCTTTCTTCTCTAATCCGTCTTCTTTGCTCCATGCCTTCATCAAGGGTTGCTTGGGTGTAAGGAAAAGGGTAGCCCGGGTTTTGTTGCATGGACATCCCAATGAGAGAGCTAGCTAAGCCATAGACGTCCTCTTGTGCCACCGCATCCTCATAGGAGTCTTGAAGATAGGTGTGGTGGCGCTCATTTTGAACGTTAAAGTGGCTTGTAGCTTGCTCCCTCCAAGCATTTTGGGTGGCCCACATTTCATTTTGTTCCCGCCATCTTTTATCTTGTTGCTCTCTCCATAGGCGGGCTTCCTCTTGCCCGTCTAGCATCCTCCTCCATTCCTCACTTTGAGCCCTCTCGGCCTCCGCTCTCAATCTCTCCCTCTCCTCCACAACATTGTGCCAATCCTCCAAAGTCTCAAGCCTACCTCCTTGAAGTTGTTGCCAAGTGTTTGAGGCATCCACCCTCCCACTAATGTGTGCCAAGACGTCGTTGGTGCTAGCAAAATAGTTAGCCATTTGTTGTTGCCATGGCTCCACGGGTGTGCTAGAACGACCCTCCGCATCAAACATGGGGGTGTCGGTATCATGGTGGCTTGGGAATGGTGATTGGAAATGAAATGGTGGTGGTTGTTGTTGTTGTTGTTGTTGTTGTTGTTGAAAATTGGTGGTTTGGGAAGGTCCTTGCTCAATTGCAAGGATCTCAATCTCCTCTCTCAAATGCTCACTTCCCTCACCACCTTCTCTCCTTACCCTCTTTTGCCTCAAAGGCACTTCTTCTACCTCCTCCTCTTCCTCCGCACTACTTACCCCCAAACTCTCCTCCCTAGGACAAACAAAATCCCATGCCGCGGGTCCTCTAGGTAAAGGATTGTTTTGAGGTCTAGGCAACTTCATGTAGCTTAGCCCGTCACTTCCCAACCAAAACCCTTTTAAGGGTTGCTCCTTGCTAGTCTTAAACATGTGAACTTCTTCTAGCCCAAGACGGTTGTACCTCGTCAAACCCCTACATATGTTCACCGCTTGACCATTAGGAATGCCCCCCTCATAATGCCTTACCAAGAAAGAAATCACCCCCCCACAATGGATGCTTGCCCTTGCCGATTTTTGCCTATGCTTGATGCAAGCTCTCAAAAACAAATCGGCCCAATCCGGGATCCCTACCCCCTCCGGAAGCATAGTCCACAAACAAAGCCGGATCTTCTCCGGCACTTTGGTGGGTTCTCCCGCGGAGTTGAAAATGGTGGTAAGGAACCTAGTAATTAGGCGGAGTACGGGGTGGGTGATGGCTGACAGTTTGGCATCCTTAGACGGGCCATGGTCATCGGCAATGTGACCCCACATCTGGTGCATTTTTCCCATTGGGCACCTAATGTCTATGGGTTGCTTGGTGATTTTTAGGATTTGACGGATTTCGGAAGTTGGGGCTTCATGCCAAGTTTGGTTCAATCGGAAGCGGTAGGCTTTCTCCTCCCCTTCGGGCACATCCAGCTCCGACAAGGTTGCTAGAAACTCGTATGCAAAACTCCTATAGGTGTAATCCCAGGAGTTTTGCTCGAGATAAGCCTCTAGCCCTACTTTAGCTAGCATGTCCCTTGTCAAGTCGAACATGCCTAAGGCATGGAGGGTGGTTGGGCAAAAGAATTTGGTTGCTACAAGAGGGTGAGTGGATATTTGATCCCAAATTTTCTTATACTGAGCTTCCATCCTCTCATAGCCCATGAACACCGCTTCAACCTCGGTGTCGGGCTCACTCACCGCGGCCCTCTTATTTTTCCCTTTGCCGAACAACTTAGCGATCTTTGGTGCCATATCTGCAAAATGTAACAAACAACACACTACAACAATAACAAGCAATCACTCGAAAGGTTTTTCACTCAAGCAATTCAACAAACACTTGGTGTGCAACACTTTCTACACACTACAACAAACACTTGCATTGAAGGTGTTTGTGCTAGTGCCTAGGCTAGATTTTCATATTTCATGTTAACTCATCCTTTTACCCAAAACTCCCCCATTTATGTTTTCCTACATGTTTTCCATTGTGAATATCATAGTTTGTAAGTAATTCAAGTCTTTGTTTCAATTAGTGCTTTAATTTGTGATTAGATCCATTAGTTTTGTTAATTGTTATTTTTGCAAGAGTCTAGATTAGATTATTTTAGCTAATACCGCTTTTCCTTGGGTTCGACCCTTTTCTTACCCTTACTACCCTTTTTATTAGGTTGGTTTGAGTCTAGAATTGGTTTTACAAATTTTTATTTGGCCTAGCTAATTCGCGGAATTAACGACACCGTAAAATAAGCTCGTCAAATTTGGCGCCGTTGCCGGGGAAGGCAATTTAGCTAAATATCAAATTGAACTCTTGTTAGTGTCATAATTTGTTTAGATTGTTTTTCAAATATTTCTTTTTGTATTGTTTGTAGGTTACTTGGTGTTGAAGTTACTAATTGTGTTGTTGAAGTGTTTTAGAGTTTATGCCTAGGTCACAAGAGGGACTTGGTGACCAAGACATTGACCCGGTTTCTAGTAGCATTTCCAATTGGTTGTTTTCGAACCCCCTCTATAGGAGACCCTTTTGGAGGGAGCCTAGTGAAGAGGAGTTTGAGAACAATATTTTTCAAGAACCACAAGAACAAGTTTGAGAACGGTGTCGTTAATTCCGCGAATTAGCTAGGCCAAATAACAATTTGTAAAACCAATTCTAGACTCAAACCAACCTAATAAAAAGGGTAGTAAGGGTAAGAAAAGGGTCGAACCCAAGGGAAAGCGGTATTAGCTAAAATAATCTAATCTAGACTCTTGCAAAAATAACAATTAACAAAACTAATGGATCTAATCACAAATTAAAGCACTAATTGAAACAAAGACTTGAATTACTTACAAACTATGATATTCACAATGGAAAACATGTAGGAAAACATAAATGGGGGAGTTTTGGGTAAAAGGATGAGTTAACATGAAAAATGAAAATCTAGCTTAGGCACTAGCACAAACACCTTCAATGCAAGTAATCAAATATGTGAGAAAATACTTAGTGTAATTTTCCCAAGCAACACAACAATTAGCAAAGATGACTCCTTTCTTCCTCTCCTCTCATTTATCTAATACTAGCTCCTAAGAAATAGTCAACATGAATTAAACCACCCAAACTTGACCATTTACAACTAAATCCACACTTATTAAAACATAAGCATAAACAAAGGAGTAAGCTTTATTTAAGCATTCAACCAAAGGATTAAGCTAGAATTATGCAATTCAACATTAAACCATGTAAAAATCACACAACATACAATTTATTTCTCAAAAGACTCAAACTTTTAAACCAAAGATGAAACCTTTCAAGTTTACTTCATACATTCAAGCATAGGGTGACAATTCCTACCAAGAACAAGCATTTATCAAGTAAACAAAATGTCAAGCTAGTCAAACCAAACATTCATTCACTCAACATAAAAGATTAACATAAACAAATTACATTAAATAAAGAGGAAGAGGATAATAGAGTCATACAATTGCTAAAGGTGTGAACTTGTTCAAATTACACTAAGAAATAGAGGATTAGCTACCCATAGTCTTCATAATACAACCAATTTCTAAGCAAAAACCCATTACAAGAGCCAAACTTGAAGAACAAAAAGAGAGAATTCTAAGGAAAATATAATGTTGTATCTATGAATGCTTGATGCCCTTGTCTCTCTTCAGAAATCTTCTTTTATACCCTTGGTCCGCAAACCTAGGGGCCTTGAAAGGTGGGCTTCCAAAAGACAAGACGAGAAAATGAGAAAAACCCGTGCTGAGAGATGACGCAGGCTGCGTCCTACGACGCAGGCTGCGTCGTGCTGACGCACGCTGCGTCCTACGACGCAGGCTGCGTCGAGCACTGCCCAACTTTTGCCTTGTTTTCCTTCTTGACTTTCGTTGACCCCATGGATATTGACCCCGCCTTGACTTCCATTGACCCAATGGGCTTGGTCTTCATACCTTGATGATTCAATGCTAGCCCATTCAAATTTCCGGGTTTTGGGTCTCGGGTTTTCGGGTTTGACTTTTATTGACTTTACGGGATTTGACTCTCAAAATTGACTTAAAGTACTAAATACTAACATTATTACTAAAACTAAAATTAACATAAAACAACACTAAGGACCCGTAAAAAGTAGAGCGAAAGACTCTAAAAAATACTACTAGACACGACAATATTTGACGTTGTCAAACACCCCCACACTTGGACTTTTACTCGTCCCGAGTAAAACTCGAGATTAGCACAAAAGACACGAGCCCAACAAAGTGTGTGTGGAGGTATTGACCTCTCTTCCCTCACTACACCCTTCTTATACTCCCTCTTGAACAATCCACCAATGACAAAAACAAAATAAAAAGACTCACTTCTTGTGACACTCTTCTCTCACTCCCCCTCCTTATATCATCCCTCAAGCCTAAAGACACGACATGCCACCTACTCCGACTCAAATCAACTCCTCCCTCCTTATAGCTCCAAATAAAGTAGTATGACCATCTTTGCCTTATCCCAAGGCATAGCAAGATGGTCTTTCTCAACAACCTCCATACAAATCCACTCCTTATATCACCCCCTTATTACTCCACTAATGCAAATCATGGTTACTTGGTTGGCCCCAAACTTCACAATTTGCACAACCAAGCGACCACCAACATAAATCCACCAATTTGAAACAAAGTTTTGTGACTCAAAATAAAAATAAAAGGGTCCTAAACTAGCCTCCTTCCAATTTCCTCCTTATCACTCCCTTCTTATTCCTCCAAAATCCTCATCATAGGAAGAATCATGCTCAAATTTTTTTTTCATTTTTTTCATTTTTCTATTTTTTTTTCTTGAAAATCCCTCATTTTGCCTAAGGTGCCCTATCGTGTTTTCACCTTAGCTTTTCCTTTCCTCTCATTGGTGGCTCGCAACTCGATTCTTCATTTTGCCCGGAATGCCCTTTCGGGTTTTCATTCCGTCCTCGGCCACCTTCCCAATCTTGCCTAGGTGCCCACCCTTGTGGGTTTTCACCTAGCCAGGATTTTCAATTTTTTTTTTTTTTTTTTTTTCTTTTCTATTTTTTTTTCCTCTTTTTTTTTTCTTTTTCTTCAAAATAAAGACATAAAAAAAATACAATGCATCAAAAACAAACTAACTATGTACAATCTTCTCCCCCACACTTAGAATATACAATGTCCTCATTGTAGGAGAGAAAGATAATGTTACCTCATCAATTATCGAAAGGAGAAGACCCCGAGGCACCTCCTCGGTTTCTCCTCCTATCCCTTTCTTCTCTAATCCGCCTTCTTCGCTCCATGCCTTCATCAAGGGTTGCTTGGGTGTAAGGAAAAGGGTAGCCCGGGTTTTGTTGCATGGACATCCCAAAGAGAGAGCTAGCTAAGCCATAGACGTCCTCATGTGCCACCGCATCCTCATAGGATTCTTGAAGATAGGTGTGGTGGCGCTCATTTTGAACGTTAAAGTGGCTCGTAGCTTGCTCCCTCCAAACATTTTGGGTGGCCCACATTTCATTTTGTTCCCGCCATCTTTTATCTTGTTGCTCTCTCCATAGGCGGGCTTCCTCTTGCCCGTCTAGCATCCTCCTCCACTCCTCACTTTGAGCCCTCTCGGCCTCCGCTCTCAATCTCTCCCTCTCCTCCACAACATTGTGCCAATCATCCAAAGTCTCAAGCCTACCTCCTTGAAGTTGTTGCCAAGTGTTTGAGGCATCCACCCTCCCACTACTGTGTGCCAAGACGTCGTTGGTGCTAGCAAAATAGTTAGCCATTTGTTGTTGCCATGGCTCCACGGGTGTGCTAGAACGACCCTCCGCATCAAACATGGGGGTGTCGGTATCATGGTGGCTTTGGAATGGTGATTGGAAATGAAATGGTGGTGGTTTTTGTTGTTGTTGTTGTTGTTGTTGTTGTTGTTGTTGTTGTTGTTGTTGTTCAAAATTGGTGGTTTGGGAAGGTCCTTGCTCAATTGCAAGGATCTCAATCTCCTCTCTCAAATGCTCACTTCCCTCACCACCCTCTCTCCTTACCCTCCTTTGCCTCAAAGGCACTTCTTCTACCTCCTCCTCTTCCGCACTACTAACCCCCAAACTCTCCTCCCTAGGACACTCAAAATCCCATGCCGCTGGTCCTCTAGGTAAAGGATTGTTTTGAGGTCTAGGCAACTTCATGTAGCTTAGCCCGTCACTTCCCAACCAAAACCCTTTTAAGGGTTGCTCCTTGCTAGTCTTAAACATATGCACTTCCTCTAGCCCAAGACGGTTGTACCTCGTCAACCCCCTACAAATGTTCACCGCTTGATCATTACTGATGCCCCCCTCATAATGCCTTACCAAGAAAGAAATCACCCCCTCACAATGGATGCTTGCCCTTGCCGATTTTTGCCTATGCTTGATGCAAGCTCTCAAAAACAAATCGGCCCAATCCGGGATCCCTACCCCCTCCGGAAGCATAGTCCACAAACAAAGCCGGATATTCTCCGGCACTTTGGTGGGTTCTCCCGCGGAGTTGAAAATGGTGGTGAGGAACCTAGTAATTAGGCGGAGTACGGGGTGGGTGATGGCTGACAGTTTGGCATCCTTAGACGGGCCATGGTCATCGGCAATGTTACCCCACATCTGGTGCATTTTTCCCCTTGGGCACCTAATGTCTACGGGTTGCTGGGTGATTTTGAGTATTTGACGGATTTCGGAAGTTGTGGCATTATGCCAAGTTTGGTTCAATCGGAAGCGGTAGGCTTTCTCCTCACCTTCGGGCACATCCAACTCCGACAAGGTGGCTAGAAACTCGTATGCAAAACTCCTATAGGTGTAATCCCAGAAGTTTGGCTCGAGATAAGCCTCTAGCCCTACTTTAGCTAGCATGTCCCTTGTCAGGTTGAACATGCCTAAGGCATGGAGGGTGGTTGGGCAAAAGAATTTGGTTGCTACAAGAGGGTGAGTGGATATTTGATCCCAAATTTTCTTATACTGAGCTTGCATCCTCTCATAGCCCATAAACACCGCTTCTACCTCGGTGTCGGGCTCACTCACCGCGGCCCTCTTATTTTTTCCCTTGCCAAACAGTTGAGAGATTTTTGGTGCCATACCTGCAAAATGTAACAAACAACACACTACAACAATAACAAGCAATCACTCGAAAAGTTTTTCGCTCAAGCACTTCAACAAACACTTGGTGTGCAACAATTTCTACACCTCAAACAGCTAGTGTTTGTTGAATTTCTTTGCCTTACTCAGAAAACTTTATCCAATCCTAACTACACAATCAAGCAAGGGGAAAGGGGAACTCAACCTAAGACTAAAACTAGCCTAATTCGAGCAAAAACTTGAAGATTGATGAAAAAGTCGAGTATGAAGTTATACCTTTGTTTTTCCACAAGATTTCAAGTGCCTTGATGATTAGAAGTAGGTAGGAATCCGACAATTAGCCTTAAAAACCCAGCAAAAGACCCGAAAAACGAATTTTAGGGAAAAAAATTAGGGTTGTTTAAG
>JAIUZE010020719.1:0-15896 GCA_022085475.1 Heliosperma pusillum
TCTTTGTGTCGTTGTGTTTGGATGCGTGATTACATGATTGATTATTCATGATCATTGCATGACTTGGCATGGTTTGTTTGTCGAGTCTCAATCTTATCGAACTTATACCGCTAACAGTGAGATGCAAGCCCTAGTGAGCGTATTCGGTTGCCTAAGAGTGTCTTCCCCGAGTCTTTGTATAACATGATGGATTCGGATTTGTATTCTATATGCTCTTATCATAATATATTGAATTGCCTATCTATCCTTATCGTATTTCACATGTATATCTATATATGCATGCTTCTACTTTGGTATTTCCTTTTATGTACGTTTAATGTGATATGGCTGGGAGAACCTGGAGTTACTCCCCACTGGTTGTGGCGTTCATGTTTTTCATGGATGAACAGGTTGCTTGCATGGATGGCTTTTTGCTTGATATTTTAGGTTCGGGTGTGAGCTAGCGGGCGTTGTCCCTGGAAGTTTCACCACTAGACGATTTTAGCTTGTTTGCTAAACACTTTGACATTGTTAACCATTTGAGAGACTACGTCTCTTATCTTATAATATTTTGTATTCGGTTTGTAATTTGACACTCCTCGTATACTTATTTTGCATGTATAAAGGTTTTTAAAATACCGTATTTCCGCTTATTATATCACATGCTTGTATGTTTTATTTCCGCATTCGCGAGGGTTGTCACACAATTAATAGTGCTACTATAATGGACAATTAATAGTGTTACTGTAATGAACAATCAGTGTTACTTTAATTAACAATCAGTGTAACTTCAAGTCTAATTTGTGTAACTTTAATTAACACAATCAATGTAACTTCAAGCCATATATGATGTGATTTCAAATAAACGTCAAATTATACTTATAACTTCAATTATATGAGTAACTTTAAATATATGAGTAAATTAAATAATGAATTAGAAGTAGATATGATTGAACTTCAAACAAAACCGATTAGTACTGAAACTTTCAAAACCTCATTAATATATAAAAATACCACCATTGCGATGGGCTTGAAAAAATAATAATTTTAGGCTTTTGTTTTGCCTTAATCGGAGTCCGGATGAAGATTTACGGAGCCTTTTATGTTGGTGCTTTGATTTTATGCGGATTTAGTGTGACATGATGGAATGAAAGAGAAAATGTGATTTGTCCTTGGTAATGTCAGAGTGTCAGCCTGCCCACACTCTCTCTCTTCCTATTACATTTTCCTTTTTTTTTCTTTTGCCTATTAAGATCCTACATTCTCCTACAATCTAAACCATTGATCTCATTCATCTAATGGTTGTAGTTAGGACTTAAGGACTCTATAAATATTAAGGACTCAAAAGAATTTGACTCTATATATATATATATATATATCCTCTATATATAGGTTGAATCAGGTGAGGCCGTTAATTTTGGCGAGGCGGGCTGCCTCACCAAAATTCACTAGGCTGATTTTTCAGTTTTTTCATTGGATTGAAATTTGAGGTCATCCATTTCTTTTCATTTGGCCCAAATACTCTCTTTAAAATAAAATAGACAAAACCCCAAACACTTTACTTTGTCTCTCTCTGATTTACAGAAATTAATTGAGCTTGTACTTGATTTTGTGAAAGTTGCACTTGATTTTGTGAATCTGTAACCTGGTTTTGTGAAACTAAGACTTTATTTTGTGAATCTAAAAATTGAATTGTTAACTTTGAAAATACATTAGCATTTACAAACCTCTATGTTAATTGTAAATATATTTTTTTATCTATGTGGGATTCGAACCCACACCTTGCACGATAGCACAACGCTATACCTTTTGAGCTTATAGATAATATAGTGCAAATTGATTTATGCATTTAACAAATAACAAACACATACATTAAATTATTAGTAAAGAGTTAATGTGTGAATCTTAGACTTTGTGATGTGAGCATAGGACCTATCTTATGTAGTTTCACAAAATAAAGTCCAGGATTCACAAACCTTAGGCGCGGGATTCACAAAATAGAGGCCTACTTTCACAAAGTCAGTACCTATATTCGCAGCAGTTTCACAAAGTAAGGTTCATGACTCACACCACAAAGTCCAAGATTCACAAACCTTAGGCGCATGATTCACAAAATAAAGGCCTACTTTCACAAAGTCAATTCCTATGTTAACAGGAGTTTCACAAACTAAGGTCTTAGACTCACACCACAGAGTCCAAGATTCACAAACTAAACCCTAAAAAAGGGAAGGTGAACCCCTATCGAGGGTGAATGGGATCATAAGGGGTAGAATTTCTTATTTTCAAGGAGTTTCACAACCTTCGGTCTTAGAATCACAATACAACAAACCAAGTTTCACAAACCTAAGCTGTAGAATTCACAAACTGATGCCCTAATTTAACAATGAAAAAGCCTATTTTCAAGGAATTTCACAAACTTGGGTCTTAAAATCACAGAACAACAATCCAAGTTTCACTAACCTAAGCTGTAAGATTCACAAAGACATTAAAATGTACATGTATTGCTTATATAATAAAAATGGATCTTGAGCATTTTTCATTATAGCTAATGAACTTTCTTTGTGAGACTATTGGAAGGTTCGGGAGAGATTGTCTAAGTTTGACAAAATCAAGTGGCGGATACACACGAACAAGAAGGCAGACATTAAACGCGACTGAGATAATGTGACGAGTGTGAAAAAATCAAGTATAAGATTCTGATAGACACGTCTTAAATGCACAAAAAGCGAACATGCACGCATCATATAATTGGCAAAGACGATTGTAAAGTTCACATACTCGTTTCACTATCATGGAAAACGCAAATTATAGAATAAGACGTCTCACAGCGTAAGACGACTCTTTGATTAATTAAACTCTAATTTATTGATATTCATAAATGAAGTGTCTAACACGCAAAAGAATAGTTTTACAGTGTACATCGGCCATCCATAATAATGACATGATGGAAAATTAAATTGCTCTAAATCATTAGTTATAAGTCGTTTACTTATCACTATAGTTCATTACATCGTTCAAATGTTGCCATCGTAGCGACCGCGTGTTAGATGCCCGACATTCAAGCTAGTGACTCACATGTAGGTATGACACTTAAATTCAACTAGATGAGTAGACGACTTATAACTGCTTATTTGACTTCTAAAAACAATTACAAAGTCAGAGATTAACATTGAACTATTAAGCAGTAAAAAATCCACAAAAATTTGATGAAATCAAATAGAGCAGAAGATTGATCTAGCACGAAAGACTCAATTAGCGACGAAAATTGAACCAAGTAACTAACTACTGCTGCTTTTACTTTATAGATGATCATAAAATCATCGATTAAATTCAACATCACAAAAATCACATGAAAATCAATCGAAATCAAATCGAAATATAATATAAAAGAAACATGATAACATAAAAAGCAAAGAATCGAACCAGTAATGAAAGTACCTCAAATCATAATCTAGGTATGAAATAGTGAAGAAACGGAACGAATAGTGAAAAAATAAGGTGATCGAAAATACGCTTAAAGTGACGGAAAATGTGCCTAAAATGACACAAAATCATACACCACCCAATCTCACTTTTGACAATTATAGTTGTAAAAATATGACAGAAATAGAGTGACAGAAAATATGCCTAAAATGACGGAAAATGTAACTAAAGTGACAATAAATTTACACCCGTAAATCTCATTTTTGACAACTATAGTTGTAAAAAAAAAGATAAAATAGAATGACATCAAATATGCTTAAAGTGACGAAAAATGTACCTAAGTCCCTATCTCACTTTTGTCAATTATAGTTGTAAAAAATGAAAAGAAATAGATTGACATAAAATATGCTTAAAGTGACGGAAAATATATCTAAAGTGACACAAAGTCATATACCACCAAATTTCACTTTCGACAACTATAGATAGTTGTGAAAAAAATGACAGAAAGTAAAGTGACAAAAATATGCTTAAAAGTGATGGAAAATGTACCTAAGTAACACAAAATTATACATCCGCCAATTTCACCTTTGACAATTAAAATTATCAAACAATGACAGAAAATAGAGTGACAAAATTTATGACTCAAAATCATTCAAAAAATAGAGTGATAATTATACTTTCTTTGTTCAAGCAATTAGTGTAGCAGAATAAGACACAAATTCACTACTAGTCAATATTATATACAATAATGCACTATGAATAACAATACACTCAACATAAACCCTAAAATCGAAAAAAAAAACTATCTGAAATTAAAGAGAAATCGGAAGGTTTAGGAATTACACAAATTAGTGAAGAAAATCAAAGCAACAATATCAGAATTTACCATTAAATCGAAGACCGATATCCTAGGAAACAAGCAAGGACATCAGACGCACATGCATGACAAAAATAATGAATGAATCTTAAATTTCATCATAAAAATACTATAAAAAACGTAATCACAACAAAATCAAGCAATAAAGTAGTGGAAAGAACCACTTAACACAGTGAAATTACGCAAATACAATCATTTCTAAAGGTAGAACTCCGTAAAATGAAAATGAAAATTCAACATAAATTGCGAAATTTACTCAATTGAAACTATAAAAAAGATGAAATTAAGACATTAGATATATTGTTACCTGTGAATTTGATTAGAACAACCAAATATTGAAATAAATCAGCAAGACGGAGTGAACGACGGTGAAAACTAGAGAGAGAAAAAAATTAGAAGAGAGAGAAAAAGAATAAAAGACGGCTGGATATTATGAACACAAATTGAAGGACATGGGTTATAAAGGATTGATGACGTGGTATAATCCTGTGCGTCGACGGTAACTAATTTAGTGCGTCTAGTCTAATTATGTTGGATGGTTGAGATGGGTACAGCAGCCTCACCGTAAGAAGTGTTGGGTTCTTGTAAGTCTAGAGTCTTATGTTGAGTTGGTACTTACAAATCTGAACCATTGGATAAGAAAAATTGAGGGGCTGAGATTTAATTCCATAAAACAATTAATTTAACAAAAAATCTTGCCCAGACAAAAAAATTCCTCTAAAGAAATCCCAAAATCTCTAGAAAATGATATTTTTCAGCCTTCCGAATCATGAGGCTTCTTTTCATTCATAATGTTTCTCATGTCAATCAAGTACACTCAAGTTCAGGCTCTGCATCCATTTTTTATATTTGATTGTGTTTGCAATTGATTATTTAAATATTAATAGTACGGTTGATGTGTGATGAAGCGCGAAGATCGATGAAGATCAACGGTGTATCTTTGCCGCCAGGACGGAAGAACATGTATATGCAGATGAAGTGGTTTGGTCCGTAACGCCGGAGTACGAGTCGGTATGCGGCGGGGCTGGAGATAGTTGCTACGACGATAGTGAATTGTTTTCCGGTGAAATGTAGGGCGGTTAGGATTTATGTTGACTGAGATAACGGTTGGTTGATGTTTCCTTCGGTGACTAGGATCAGTTATTGGATTATTGTCAATAACTAGTTTATTATATGTGAATTTCCGCAAATTTCTATTTGAATGTTGTTTAATAAGTTTTATGTACATAAGAAGACACTGGAGTAACAACAAGGTAACACAAGAATAACACTGGAATAACAACAAGGTAACACAAGAATAACACTGGAATAACACGCGGTAAGAAAAATGTAAAAAAAAAAAAATATTACTTAAGAGTACCACTGTAATAACACGTAGTACCTGAAAGAAAATAAAAAAAAACTAACATAAGAGTAACACTAGAATAACAGGTGGTAACAACAAAAGACCAAAAAAAAAGTAACAGTATAACATGAGGTAACAAAAAAAGTAAAAAAAAAAAAAAAAAAAAAAAAAATTTAACGTAAGAGTAACACTTGAATAACACATGGTACCAAAAAAAAAGTAAAAAAAAAATAACAAAAGACTAACACCGGAATAACACTACGTAACAAAAAAAACCATAAGAATAACACCGGAATAACATGCCGTAAAAAAAGGACAAAAAAAAGACGTAAGAGTAACACTAGAATAACAGACGGTAACAAAAATAACGTAAGAGTAACACTGAAATAACATGCGGAACAAAAAAAGACTAAAAAAACGTAAGAGTAACACTAGAATAACACGCGGTAACAAAAAAAAGTAAAAAAAAAAAATAACGTAAGAGTAACACTTGAATAACATATGGTAAAAAAAAAAGTAAAAAAAATAACATAAGAGTAACATGAGAATAACATGCGGTAACAAAAAAACAAAAAAAAAAACGTAAGAATAACACTGGAATAACATGCCGTAAAAAAGAAGTAAAAATATGACGTAAGAGTAACACTGGAATAACACATGGTAGCAAAAAAAATTAAAAATAAAATAACGTAAGTGTAACACTACAATAACACGTGGTAGCAAACAATTACTAAAAAAACGTAAGATTAACACTTGAATAATACGTGGTAACAAAAAAAGTTTTAAAAAAAAAAATAACGTAAGAGTAACACTTGAATAACATAAAATAACAAAAAAAAAATAACATAAGAATAAAAAAAATAGAATTATGAGAACATAAGAGTAACACTACAATAACACTTTGTTAGTACCAACTCACCGTAAGAACTCAACTCACGAGATCCCGCCTCTATATATATTTATATATATATATATCTATACACCTTATAAAAAAGTGACTAACCCAAGCTACTGTTCAAAATGAACAGTAATAAAACGATGCGTTTGATTGTTTTACGTTTAGGCCTTTCCCTTCCAGCACCTCATTATCCTCTTTACTGCCTTATTACTTCTTTCTCTCTCTTCTCACCTCTCTTTGTTCGCTACTTTTCCACTCTAATTCCTCCATTGTTTTAGTTACTTTTTAGAAACCATCTTCCCCTTAAAAACCTTTTACTCTTATTTTCAATTCGAAAAAGGTGTCCGATTTAATCTCACTCGTGCGCGCGATTTGGTAAAAGTTTCATCGACTTTCTTGGGTGATGCTCTCTTTCTCCTTTTCCTTTTACTGGGTCATGCTGAGATTATGGATTTTTCCTCCATTTTTACTGTTGTCTTCCTGGTGAATTGTTTGATAATTAATTATAGTTTATGGGGTTATATTTTTCTCCCTTTCAGATTCCACCCACCAGGCTATGGCAGCGTCTCCAATGGTTCGGTCTCCCTCTCTACCTTGTACCAAGGTACTCTATTTTATGAACAGTATCTTGCAAGGTCTCCTTTGTGTTCATCTTCTGGGTTTTATTAACTATATAATAGTCAAATGCGATTACGAATGAGGTAGATATTAGGGATGATTGTTTGATTTTCAGTGTTCTATGTTGATAGAGTCATAAATTTGTGTCTAATTACAAGGTATACAAATATAAGGGTTGATTGGATGTAGTAATGAGTGATTAATGAGTCATTGGAGTAGATTTTAATCCTCACAACCCACACTCACTACATTTCTGGACGAGAGTGATCAGGTACTTTACTTTTACAATAACAAGGGTAAGAGAGTATATTTAGGTTTAATTTGCAATAAGAATACACTAGAAGTTTTAAAGTAGTTAGATTTGTATGACATGGTCTCACTTGGGAGACCACCCCATATATTTCATTATTCTACAATTTATGGTACATGGGTTGGTTTTGCATTTTTGATGGTCTCATATTGGTTTTAGTGCTCTAAAAGATACAGCCTTAACCAGCTAATCATGGCAAGTTTTCAAGCGTGGGAAACTATTTATCTCAAGTTAAGGGGATGGGGCTTTGGTGAATGGTAGGCGTATGAAAGTGTGGACTTATCAAGTTATTATCATTCTTTGAAGCCGAAAACTATGCACATATAAATGTGTTGCTAGCTTATACTATGAATAATTATAGTTAATACTTCAGAGAACTTGATAATTTTTTATTCCTTAAAGATCTCTTCTTGGGGATTAAGGTTATGTTGTCGTTGTTGTTGTTGTAAAGATCTCTTTTTTTTTTAGACATTTTACGTTCGAGCTTAGCTGCTGAATTTGTGCGGGATTGTTGTTTCAAAGGTCGACATATAAAACTTGAATATCCAACGACTTCACTCCTCGATTCTGATATGAGAAGAAGTAATGCTTTTTGCAGTTGAAGGTGGAGAGTTTTTCTCTTCTTCAACCTCTTGTGTTGATTCAAGAGTTTCAGTTTCTTGCACGTTTTCCTCAAGTTGCTCATACAGGAAATTGAAATTATGGTGTAACGTTGCCGCACTTGCCTAACCCAATTGTTGCTTTTTTATTTGAGAATAATGTAGACGAGTGGGTACTTCTATTGTAGCTGGGCTTCAATAGGAAACAAAAGGCAGGAGATAGATCGGCTGGAAATGACGTAAGTTACCACAATTGTTTTTTTGTTATTGACTCTATTACCCTGAATAGATGAATGTATTTTAAGATTTTTGCTTTGAATTAAGGGATTTGGAGGAAAAAGAAGAGGAAAAAGGGAGTGATGCAACCTTTATTATTGCAGTTGTGGACGGATTAATGTGCTTTGTTCAAGCTTAGCTTAACTTAGCTTACTTTCCCTGTCGTTCAAAAATAGCGCCAACTACTCGAGACGCTGCTTCTGTGCACTGCGGCTGCCATAGAGGTACTTTTCATACCCTTATATGCAAAAGTGATTGGTTTTTCATAGTCAAGTTATGGGCTTGAATTTGTGTGTTGTCTAATTATCCATCGATGGATGAACTTTATCAAATTATGTGGGGATTTCTGGATTTTAGCATCTAGGTGAGACTTAATAAAGGAGTACTTTTGTGTGTTAATAAAAAATAATACTCCTGGCCGAGAGATCGCTTCGATATCTGATCTTTTTTCTAGGAGAGTATGCCAATATGAACGTAGTGAGGTGTGGGCCTTTGCTTTCTTCTTTGCCTTTTCCGAGAAGCTATCTAAATTAAGGATCAGAAGGAGAATGTCTTGATTTTTTCTTAGGTCTGCTTCTTTCTCGATGCGCTTAACGAAAGGGAATTCTATAAATTCTTGAACGATTTTCTTCATAATTAAGCATCGTTTTTGAAGTGAGTAGGGGCGAGGGTCATGAATTCGTAAGTAATACTCGGGGCAACCTTGACTATCAAAGAATCTACCATTGGTGTTTGGTTGCCTATAAGTTATGGGAAATTCATCTCCAAATGGCAAATTGTTGCTTGTGCAAGTTCTATGAAAGGCGAGTGAGGTCGTGGATGTCATCGGTAATGTCACTGATGACACTCTTGCTCTTCATGAGATCTTTTTTTTGTCCTAAACTAATAACCAAGAAAATGAGGAAACCAAGAAAACACATAACCAAGAAATCCATATCCAAAAGAAAAGAAAGGGAAAATCTTATAAGCCTCTCATAACAAAGAAAACGCTGATAAAATGAGAGAAAATGGAGAAGGTGAGAGCTTGAGGGCGATGATTTGATCATAATGAAGGGAGATTTTGAGCGCCAATAATACCAATTGATATGGGAGGCTGTTAGAGGGAGAGAAGTCAGTGAGAGTTTCGTTGTGCTTCTTGAAATGCTACGTTTCCTAGGTGCAAAGCAGCAAAGTTGTGTTTTAAGTACTGTTAAAAAGGAACAGTAAGTCTCTTAGCCACTTTTTAGGATTCATTCATCTTTTGAAATTATCTCGAGAGAGAAATCTAAGTCTTTGAAAGGTAAGGAGAAAGACTACCTTACTTCAGAACTCTGATGTTCTGGAAATATATACTCATGAGGTTGATAAGAAACTTGCAATAGTGAGCTCGAAAGGTGAATGTCTCAATTTTCGGTGCTATTTATGCTTTCCTAATTTCATATCCTTATGGGCTTAACGTCTAGGATTCTTGAATATTATGCCAATGCTGGCCAAGTATTGTTGCTAGAACAGGTTAGTTTACTTTTTCTCTTTATCAATTATTCACCTAAACCAAATGAGAAAATTCAGTAAAAAGATGTAAAATCTAAAAGAATTGTTGATTGGATAGTTTTTGTTACTTTTTAGCGATCACTTTACTTTGTATTAGTCTGGAGTAGGACTTAGTAGTTATTGAACTGTTGCTGGTGTTTTTGATAGTTTAGCCGGGTTGATTATCAATCAGAGAAACAAATGAAAGTGATAATTCTATTTAGTGACGTGTTTGTAATGTGAAGCGCGTAAAGTGTTGTTTTAAGTGCTATAACGATGCAATGCGGTGATAACTTACCTGTAGATTCAGGTTTTGGCTGTGCTCAGGTCTAGGCTATAAGGAGAAGCTCCATGTCTTTTGAGATAGCATGCTCGTGGCCGTACTCTGCCAAGGACAGATAATAGCTATATATATTGTCGGAACTTCGGAACCAGTGAGGTAAGTGATAAATAAAAGACTTGGTGTGTTTAATCTTTCAACTTCTTATATTAATAGATGGACTAACAAACATGATGGTGGCCAGTTGTTAACGACTGCAATAATTTTAATTAATCACTCATCAGGCTATGGCGGCATCTTCTATGGTTTTGTCTCCCTAACTATCTTATACCCAAGTGCTCTTTCATTGACCAAAGCTTCTTGAGATGAGAAAGTTGTCATCTTTCTTCTAAAAATTTTGGAAGGTGATTGGACAATAATAGTCGGATGGAGTGAGTAAATGATTTGTATGGTTGCTTTTGGACTAATAAGTAATAACCGTTTATTGAGCCTATGCTTATATCAAATTTGTTGATTGGGTTGGAGGCTTCGAGCATTCGATATTGATTACATGAGTGAGTAGTATAAAGGTAGGGTGTCCTTCTTTGTGGTTATGACATGATTAAAAATTGACTTGTGCCCTTGTTTTAAGAAAGTTGAACGGTCATTAGGAATGTCGTAACTCAAAGTCTTAATAAGAGTTAAGTGTCAGTGTAGGAAAGATATATCAGAAAATTGAAGGTATATGGTTTGAGGTCTGCATTAAAGTGTAGGATTTTAGTTATAGAAGGTTCAAGGTTATATTCTGGTTTCAAAAGGGAACGTAATTGTTGCACGATGTAGTCGTATTATCTCCTCTTTCAGTATGCCATTAAACCCTTCCATATTTTCCATGCGTGTGATCTAACGCCTAAAATGACTTTGGTTTTTGATGACACTAGGTAGCAGAATGGGTTTAGGATGATGAAGTTAACGACAAAGCCATGAACAAAATGGAAACGGGAGATTTAGGAATGGAGGCAGCAAAATTGTTTAACAAATTTCACATCTTTTAGTTAGACGTTCAATTGGTTTTTATTGTACCTAATCTACCTATAACATATGAACACCAATATTTAATGTAATGTAAACTTAATTTCTAATCTTCGAACGATTACATCACTCAAAGAAAAGAATATTGAGTATTAGGGCAGATTATTGATATTGAATGCCAAATTTTGAGCTTTTTCAAACCATTTTAAAATCTTGGCTCTCTTTTGTTTTATTCCAATTGCATCACTCACAAAAGAAAAACTCGTGCCTACAAGCAGGGTAAATGTAGATCCAACCTTAAACATACAAACTTCATTGTTCTATGGGCTGAACGAATTTTTCTCGGAATGATTATAGCCCCATGATTGCATTTTGTCCCCTTATTTAGAAATCGTCCAGGAAACAAAGATTTCAATTGAGTGAGTTTTTTATACTGACTTTTGTGAGCTAGCTACGCTAAAAGAATAAAATTATGGTGATATAAATATCTTGGGGTACGGTGCGCGAAGCGCGCCGTACAACAACTAGTATATATAAAAGTGGTTTCAAATGAGTCCCTCCTTCTCTTTTGAGTCCTTGAGTCCTAATCCAAGCCATTGGATCAAGAGGATGAATGACTAGGATTAAAACAAAATGAAGGATCAAGATTGTGAGACACACACAATTCATCTTCTTTAAACCCTAATATAAATACCCATTATTCACTCTTTTTTTCATTTTCACATCATCTAATTCTCTTTCTACCTCCCTTCTCTCTCTATATCCTCTGAAAAAAACCAAAAAAACCCTAAAAAAAAACTACCCCACAGCCCACCCGCCACCTTCAAACCGCCGCCACCTCCTCCCTACACCGCCACCTTCACCGCCGCACCGTCCTCCTCTCCACCTTCCTCCTTCTCCTCCACTGTCCCTCCTCCATCGCCGCCGTCCCCGCCGTCGTCTCCCCGCCTTCCCCCGCCGTTGTCTCCCCTCATTCCCTTCTCTCCTCCGTCGTCTCCCCTCTTCCCCCGCCGTCTTCTCGTCTCATGTTCTTTTTTTTTTTTTTTTTTTTTAATTTGTATCATCAAATTTTTTTAATCTCGTTTTAGATCTGAAAAAAGTTTAAAAACATCCACTATTTCAAATCTCGTTTTTTATTTTTCAGATTTGTTATGTTTTTTTATTTTTTGAATTTCTTTTGATTTTCTATTTTTTTATTATAGATCTCGTTTTTTTTTTGTTCTGTTTTTTTGTTGTTGATTTTTTTTGTTGGTGTTTGGTTTATTTTTTTTGTTGGTGTTTGGTTGATTTTTTTTAGATCTAAACTAAAGTTACACCATTCCGGACTAAAGTTACACAATGATCTACTAAAGTTACATCATTTAATAGGTTTATAACTAAAGTTACACAATGATGTTTTAAAGTTACATCATTTAATAGATTTGTTATGTTTTTTTTATTTTTCTTTTAGATCTAATTTTTTCATTTTATATTCTTTGTTTCTAGATTTAGTTTGTTTATTTTCAGTTTATCTTTTTTTTTTAATCTCGTTTTATTTTTATTTTTTGGTTCTTTTTTTTTGTTGGTGTGGTTGATTTTTTTTGTTGGTGTTTGATTGATTTTTTTTTTTGGTTCTTTTTTTTTTTGGTGTTTGGTTGATTTTTTTTGTTGGTTTTTGGTTGATTTTATTTGTTGGTGTTTGGTTGATTTTTTTAGATCTAAACTAAAGTTACCCCATTCCGGACTAAAGTTACACTATGATCTACTAAAGTTACGTCATTTAATCCTTGAAGACATTCGTCGTAGTAGTGCTTTATTTCATTGACTAATGTTTAGTTTTATTCCCCGTTCAATTAATAAGGTTGCGCACGGCTTAGCTAAGCATGCTATGCACATGTAGTGACCTTTTCTTGTACCGTTGCCAAAAAAAAAAAAAAAAAAAAAAAAAACTAAAGTTACATAAGTAGGGACTGAAGTTACATTATTAAATAGGTTTATAACTAAAGTTACATAGGTATGGGCTGAAGTTACATTAGTATGGACTGAAATTACATTAGTATGGACTGAAATTACATTAGTATGGACTGAAATTACATTATTATGGACTGAAGTAACACAAGAAAAAACTAAGGTCACCATTTTATTATAAAGTTACACTATTATTGACTAAGGTTTCACAAATAATTAATGAAAGTTCACTAATAAAGCTTAAAGTTACACATGTAAAAATGTTAAAATTAAATCATATTTTGAGTTAAAGTTACACATATAAACGTTAAAGTTACAGTCGTAATGATTGTAGTTACATTAATAGAAATGCCAAAACCACATAAACTTGTCTTAAAGTTAAATAAATTATATATTAAAATTTATATAATTAAAATCACACTTTAGTTTGAAGTTACAAAAATAATTGTTGAAGTTACACTCTTAACGATAAAAATTATTCTCATAAAAAAAAAAGTCACATAAACTTGTGGTAAAGTTACATAAATTCAAATTTATATAGTCGTAATCACATTTTGTTTTAAAGTTACACAAAAAAGGTTACAATTACACTCGTAATGACTGAAGTTATATTCATAAAAAGGCTGAAATCACATAAACTTGTCTTAAAGTTACATAAATTCAAATTTATATAGTCGTAATCACATTTTGTTTTAAAGTTACACAAAAAATGTTAGAGTTACACTCGTAATGACTGAAGTTATACTCATAAAAAGGCTAAAATCACATAAACTTGTCTTAAAGTTACATAAATTCAAATTTATACGGTCAAAATTACGTTTTAGCTTGAAATTACAAAAATAATGATTGAAGTTACACTCCTAATGAAGGTGAAAGTCTTTAAAACCCACGCATTTTGTTCTAATCTTGTCCCTTCATTTTGTTCTAATCTTAGCCTTCCATTTTTCTTTTAATCTTAACCTTTCATCTTGTTCTAGTTTTGTCCCTCCATCCTCTTTATCCAATGACCAAGATTATGACTCATGGACTCAATTTTGAAGGTGGACTCATTAAAACTTGCCTCTATATATATATATGTAACACCCGGAAATATACCCTATTTTTATAGTATAAATATTTTACGAAATCTTTTCAGTAATTTTAAGATTTAATTAAGATTTTTATGTTTCGAGTCGAATTTAGAAATTCTGAGTTCGTATTTGGAATTTCTGCGAGATTCCATGAAAATCCCGTCTTAAGTCGAGTTTGACTTTTCTTGACTTTTGAGTCGAGTTTGACTTTTCTTGACTTTTCTTGACTTTTGAGTCGAGTTTGACTTTTCTTGACTTTTGAGTCGAGTTTGACTTTTCTTGACTTTTGAGTCGAGTTTGACTTTCCTTGACTTTGGAACCGTCTTTGACTTCCGTTGACTTTTCTCCTACACAACTCACACTACTCCTTAACCTAAATTTGATTCAACACAAAATCAAACACAAACCAAATTTTACTTCTTCCTTAAGAAACCTTGCCTCCATAGCTTTTCGATCTTTGATTCATCCTAGCTCGTTCATTACTTGATAGAATTTACGTAAGTTCGTCTTATTCTTCTTCCCTAACCTTCCTCTATCCGTATTGATATTAAAATCACCGTCTTTCTCGCTTTTCAAGCTTTCCGTCCTTCTCAAGATGAACTTTATTCATCTTTTTACGATCTATTTGTAGGTGGTGACCTCCAAGATCCCGACAAAGACTACTACCTTATAGAAGAGGAGCTCGATATCATTTACGTGTTTTACATGCTTTATATTCTAGGATTCGTATTTAGAATACGATTCGTAAGTTTTGAATCATGTTATGGATGATGATTGTTGTTATTTGATGATTGTTGATGATGAATATATTTTGTTGATAGTTATTAGAAATGAATTATGAAAATTGGAAATAAAAGGATTGAATTTATGTTGAAGGTTCTCGGGTGAATTGGTCACACATCTCACGGTCGTGAGATGGCATGTCACGGTCGTGAAACCTCATTTCACGGGCGTGAAATACAAGTCACGGTCGTGACTTGTGCAGTTTCACTGCACTGACCCTTTTTGGTAGAATGATCATATCTCCTTCGTTACTTGCTTGTTTTGGGCTTGTGACCATTCGTTGGAACCGTAAGAGGATAAGATATCACCTCAACTTGGAATTTCTGTAATAGCATGTCTAGAACTCTAGATATGACCGTTTGAAGTGAACCCTTGTTTTAGTTAGTTTCCAAACTTGTTGTTTTGGAGAGGTATCTATGTTTCCTATTTATTATGCTTCTTAAACTTCGTCTAATGCTTATGTATCATGTATTGATTCATGTTTTGGATATATGATATTCTCATTCGCTTGTATCACATGTTTTGTGACGGTTTTCGATATATCCCTCTTTTGAGTCGGTTTTACATATGTTATGAATTGAGCACTAATGATTTTGTGCTATGAACTCTCATTTCCCGGCTACACCTTATACTCGTTAGACTGTAATGTCGGAGCGATGGGGTGTATCCTTGATGCTTGTATGCATGTTTAGTGGGGATATGACGACGTTGTTAGGAGGTGAACGCAATGCGTTGATCGACCCGGCCGTCAAATGTTGTATACTTGCGAGGTGGTGTCATTGCATGTAGCGTACCGCTTGTTGTGAGGCTTGTGCTCTTTTCCGCCTCTTTCGTGAAGGTTTACCGAATTTGGGGTACTCGGCGTCTATGATTGACCGAGTCTTGGATGCGAAATGTCATCGCATGTCGAATTATAAAACCTTTATTCTCAGAGTCTGGCCAGGTTTAGACTAGGACCGTATTATGATCGT
>JAIUZE010020720.1:0-38519 GCA_022085475.1 Heliosperma pusillum
ATAAGACTCGGAACAAAAATTCCTATTTTAAAAACTTAAGTTCTACTGAAAAGTGTTAGTAAATATTTTTACTAGAAAAATCGGGTATATTTCGGGTTGTTACAACACTAGTATTAAATGTAGTAGCCCTTTAAAATGATCTAATAACTCTTAATACTACACTAGTATATTATTAGAGAATATGAACTCTAAGTTTTATGTAAACTTCTTAAGTTTAGTGAGATGTTAGAGAGAAGAAATGATTTTGCATGAGTGAATTATATGAGGTAGAGTGTAGTATAAATAAGAGGAAAAACAAGCCCTATTTGGCTTGCTCAAACCCGGTCACCCACACACACCCACATGGGTGGGGTGTTGTCATTTTCATATTGTTCTTCACAATGTAAGGTTGAGTGTATGGATTATTGTAGTAATGATTTGTTCTAATTCTCAATTAGAATAAAATACAAACTAAAATCATACCCACCAACACCACAAAAACCGGTGCACCCATGTAATATGGGTGTCCATTTTATTTTTGCAATTTGTCATTTGTCACAAGTGTGACATGTAACATGTAACATGTAATTAGGCTTATAAATGTACATTTAACAAATTTAAATGCAATTTCATAACAAATAAATTAGACTTAACATTTTAAGTCACATTTTATAATTACATGTAAATAAAAATGGGTCCTCTCATATTTGGTTAAAATAATCTACAACAATTTGTAATTATAATTAACCAAATTAACTTATCTCAAATGTTTCATAAACATAATGCATTCTTAGTAATATAACAATTAAATTACTAAAATGAATCTTATTTAATCATATTACAATAAGATATATTTCTCACTCACAATTTGAACTTGGTTCATTTTAAGGGATTAATTAATCTGTATCACTATACAATTTATTAATGTACATGATTAGGGGATTGTCCTTTAGGTGTGACCTCAAGGGATCAACTGATCACCACCGTCATACGACAGTAACGTCAAACTCAATTGAGCCAATCGTTACCGATTTATGTTGACCAATTGACTATAATATTCATCATCCCTTTTGTATTCTTATTATTGAGATTTAATTATGTGATCGCACTATTGTTGATGATACTTACTCCAACACTGAAAACGTGAGAAATCGAGTCAAAATTTGGAAAAAGCATTATGGAGACGTTATGGAGATAAGAAGCAAGACTAAGTTTAAGTGGGATGATGAAAGAAAGATGATATTAGTTACTTTAGACGAAATGACAGAGTGGACGAAGTACACACAGGTTAGTTACTTTAATCTCTTCTTTGATAAAGTTATTTTCCTTACGCCTTGTCATTGCTTCAAGTCTAATTTTAATCCTCATTTTTGATAAGTTACGTTTCTTTTGTTTCTAGTTTTAATCCTCAAGTCTAATTTTAAGACGAAATGACAGATGGATATGACACAAAACAGCAATCAGACATTTCAATTTAGGCCTAAATCACGTGTTCTTTTGTTTCTTTTCTTACGAAAGTGTTGTGTTCGACACTCTAACAGACTTCCTGTGTAGCGAAGTCTGTCATTCATAAGTTACAGGAAAAACAAGGAGTTATGTTTGAAATAGGAACTTAAAGCATCAAAAATGAACACCTGTAGTTGGATAAGGAGTACAGTCTATTTCATCTTTGATTTTGCAGGATAACCCATCAGCATCTCCTTATTTCAACAAACATATTGAACATTGGGATGATATTTGTGTGTTGGTTGGCTCGGATCGAGCTCTTGGTGACGGGGTTGAGCATCATGAAGAAGGCGTTGCAACGATGGACGATGAAATAGATGGTGGTAGTTCAAGTGCTGACACCACTTCAACTAGTTCCAAGAAAAAGCAAAAACGAGATGTATTGGCCGAAGCCGTTACTAGTTTTGCTAACTCGTTTCAAACTTTTAATTTGTTGATAGCAAAGTCAAACCTGCATCATTGAGCGGGAAAGAAGTATATGATGAAGTTTCCAATGTGTACGGCATCCTCCCTCATCAAATATTAAGAGTTGTGAAGATACTAATGAGCTCTCCAAAAGAGTTTCAAATGTTGAAGGATCTTCCCGAGCAACAAAAATTGGACTGGATCTTGCTGTGTCTTGCTGACGGTTAATATTTTCTAAGATTAGTGGAGATTAGAGACGTTCTTTAATGCCGTCTAGATTTTCTTTTGACAACAATGTCCTCTAGATTTTGTGTTTATGAGCAACTCTTTTGAAATTGTAATTGTGGCTGTCAAATTGTGTATACATTGTGGTACCATACTTTACTTTCCGACTCAGTTTCAGGAAAAGTGTAACTTTCCGACTTTTTTGTGTTCTTTTTTTGTGTTGTTCACTCTGCAAAAGTTTTGGACTTGCAAACACATAATTTGAATGGTAATAGATATATATATGTTGTAGTTGTAGAAATCTGGATTCTCAAATTTTTGATCTTGCCAAACACATAATTTGGATTTCAAAATTTTGATTTCTTAATACCTTGTTTTGCCAAACAAAGAATTTAAATTTGCAATTCATGATTTTGATTTTCATATTTCCAATTAACAAATTGAAATGAAATCATGGTTTCCAAACGCCACCTAATTTCTTTTTTTAATAAAATTTTGTTCATTTTCTTTTTTCTGATCTAATACCCGTACTTCAAAGTCTTTATTTATATTGGCATTCCAACAAGTTTATTAAGATCCCATTTCAACAAACTTTTCTTTGGAATAATAGATATAGTATTCATTATGTCCCAAGTATTTGGTACATAAAGTGATTGGTACATGGTAAATTGTAATAGTACAATTAGGCAGGGTTCACACGGGTGCAATCAACCCTAACTTGACCTTGATCACCAGTCAAAGGATTATTCTCAGACAATAAAATCATAGCCGTTGCAAAGTGATCATGAAAGTAAGAATTATCAGCCGCCATTTTTTGAACGTAAGGCAAAGTAGAAGGATCTGAGGTTAGTTCTTGGTCTACTATCATAAGTCCTTTCCCCTCCAAAAGGTTCTTATAGTACATGTTATCTAACAACATGGGCGTGTCCAGATCATTCCTAGCGTAGTCCACCGCTTTCGGATCCGGGTTTGGGCTTGGACATCTTCTTTTAAGGTACTCGGCATAATCCGGATCTAGTGTCGGATCTATGGTTGGATAGATCCGGTTCACGATGTTCATGCAATGGACTCTTCCAACTGAATGTGCACCTGAGTTTCATCATTATTGCTTTCATAAGTAATAACTAAGGCATAAAGTAACGCAATATGTGTTCATATACTTGAGAAGGGACTTTTAATTCATTTACTTGTGGCTATACGTGAAAAAATGATTTATTAGAAGTAAATGTAAATTAGAGGCTACAACAATTGTTAAAAAAGTTATTCGAAACTCTAAATTGGACTAGGCTAGATCGGACCGAATACAATGTGGCATGATTTTTGTTTGATGACAAGTCTCCAATGTTGTTCGATTTACACTAGAAAAAAAAAAACAAATCTGAATATCCCCTTTATTGTTGGCCCGGTACAAACCTAGAAAAACTCGACCTTATAAGTTCCCGGTTCGGTCCAGTCCAGATTCCATCTCACCAGTCCAGTCTCCGGATTTAGATTTGAGGTTGGTCTGGTTCATCATTGAACCGATGAACACCTTTAACGAAAAGAGAACTATTGTTGATTTAGATAATGAGTTATTCCTAAAGGCAGGCTCCATATATCGTATACATATTTATATTTTCTTATCTTTTACGGAGTATAACTTAACTTTCCTTGCCTACCAAACGACTAGACTTAGCCATGGCCCGTGGGGGGTTATTGACTATATCCCGGAGCGATTCATTTTTTAAGGTTTGGACTCGCCGAGCTTATCAGAAACAACAACCCTAAACTTAACCTCGAGACAAGTGGGTCAGGTCAAGCTAGTCTGGTCCTGGTCGATTTGTGAGATCGTCTAAATGTATGCCAAACTAATCTAAAAAACAAAATAAAAATCTATTCAATTATGTTTTATTCTTATTTTCTAAACACTCAAAGTTATCAAAGGAAGATTACAATAATTGGGGTTATTTGTACAAAAAAAAAAGTTACTAAAAAAGTAGTAGTAAAGGCTCACCTAAAAGCGCAACGGTGCTCTCGACATCAACACCAATAGATTGAAAGCGATCTAAGACTAATTGCATGGTGTCATTGTGATTAGGAAGATAATCGTCCACCACTTCTGCATAGCTTGTCTCACTGTCCTTTCTTCCACTTTTCATTGCTATGGGTGGTCCTCCTAACTACATTTATTTAACCATAATTAATTATTCATTATTTTTATTTAAGTTTTCTACCACATTCTATACAACTATACAAGAGATAAATTCCTATAGATAACAATTAACAAGTCAGAAGTATAAAAAAAATAAAAATAATGTTACTACAACTTTTACTAAAATCACTCAAGTTGTGAGATATTAAATAGATAGTTAGATATCAAAATAATTAGATTGTAAATGAATGACATTAACAAATACGGTTGTGGCGTTATATATAACTCGTTAAAAAAAGTTTATTATGCATTACCAACTGAACGGCATCTCTAGCAGAAAGGGCAATGATATCAGCACAAGAAACGGTCGAGGGACATTGGCTTTCAAGTGCTTCTTTGATTGTATTAATGTATTTGAAGTTCCTCATCCCAAAATTCCGACCCGAATATTTCTCGGATTGTATGCCTCTTGCTGGATCGTCATCCAGCAGCATCGATGCATCGCATGACTACATTTGTCAATTAAAAAAAAGCATTAATAATGCACTTATCTACGGTATTTTGTAATACGGTTGTTCTAATATTTGGCTAAGATCAGACATTAATAATTAAATTGTGCAAATATTTTCAAGATTATCATATTAATAAATATTGACAGATGAAGGCTACTTTTTGGTACTCGGTAAATTAATAGTGTTAGAAGCAGGTTGTAAATAAATATTATAATAGTCATATTTTGTGAAAATGTTTGACTAACACACTTCAAATAGAGGTGTTTGGTAATTCGCAAATTGTTTTTGAAAAAAGAAATATGGATATAGAGAAATTGGTTAAAATAATAAATATCGTGTTTGGTCGGATGATAAGTGAATGAATCAAAAGTTATAATATTTTAACTGATTGTGAGCCGAAGTAGAAATGTGTACCTTAACCATGCAATCATGGAAGACATTTCGAATCCAGGAAACAGCAGTATTACCATGCTTATGGTATAACTTTGTAACCTCTTCTTTGATAATTGTCTCTGCATTTGGACAACTTTCCGAGTAGTAGTTCATCTCTAGCTCGCTTCTTCCTATTACATATTATTCTACTATCCATTAAAACCATCACACTCAAGAATAATCCCTTATTAAACTATTTCATTTAATCTTTTGAGAGATTAACTTTGATTGTTTAGTCAATGACACTAGTTTTAATCCGTGCAAAACTGTATGTATGGGTTTGATTATTGAACATGTAATTAATAAAATTTATTTAATAAATGGATAAATAAATAATATTGGAATTAAAATGCAAAAATGGAGTAATAGTTTAAGAATAATGATATAATAATTAAGAATATCAAGCTAATAAAAAAATATTAAATGTTTATATTATTATATAGAAAGAAGATAACAAAATTTCAAAAATTAGATTATAAATATTATTCATAAATTCGTTTTTTCATATAGGTAAGTGGTCTGTTCTACAAGAAAACTCCACATAGGTTTGTACTATTAAAGAAACATTGCAAGTTACTATATATATTTCAACTTAACTCGACCAAGTTTTAAACTTAATTTATATGGATTAAGGAGTACATAGTACCTTTCATTAAGTGGAATAAGTGAACAACCACTAATCCACTACCATATGTTACTATTAGCTAGTTTTGATATTCAGATTTTTGGAATAAATTACATTTTACTTTCTAGCTTACTAAAACAATTATTTTGACCTGAAATTGTCTTAACATACCTTTTCTTTTTCTCCTTTTTTTTTCCTTTCTTTATTAATCATATATACAAGTATCATATACAAGTACCTCTGAAGTGTCCTTCAAGATACTGATTAACACATTTATTGATTAAACTCTTATAAATAAAGTTTGGTTTTTTCATTTGCAAGGTTAAAGAATGAAATTTGAACTACAGGTTTAAGAAATACGGAGTACTCCGTACTAATATTTGTTAATAAGATTAATGTATGTGAGCATATAATTACCGTGAAAGATGGTTTAGAAAAATACCTAGATGAAAAGGATGTAGCAATAACACCAAGAAAAGGAAATAGAGAAATGACATTTTGGGTCGTAAATCTTGTGCAATGTGCATGGAAATGTATCAATGTGTATGTATTCGTTCAAATGTGATTCTACAATGAAGGAATGTTAGGGTATTATATAGGTAGGTTCTCAATGGGTAAAATCATTTCGTATTATCTAGAAACCAAGTGCGTTTATGTTAAGTAAAAATTAAAATTGTGTCTCTTTTAACTTTTTAGCACTTAATTAGAGACATTGGTAGCTTAATATAATTTTGGGTAAACTCCATGATCGAGACCCCCGTTATCTATTTCACACCTCCACCCATCAAACTTGCTTATAAATATATAAGGGGCGGCAGGAAAAAAAAAGTCACTAGTGAAGAAAAACATTTTTAAGAAAAAACTAAAGAAAATAAATTTATATTTACGTTATCAACTTACCTATAATAAATACTAACCTAAAACTGCACGTAACACATCCTTCTTAAGAGCTATTTTACAAGTCATTGAGTTAATTTACAAAATTATTAAGTTTAAGAATTATTCTTTAAGCTCAAAAACTTTTTAATATAGCTCGACACTTTCGTTAATAAAGTTCTATAACTTTTTAACAAAGTTTGACAACATTGAAAAGGTTGTATGTACACAGTTGTATGAGCTATTAAAAAGGGAACTTATCAGTCTAGACCTGGCAAATGGGTCAAACGGGTCGGGTTTGGTTTGGGTTGGGTCAGTTTGGGTTAGGTCATATCGGGTTTGCTCAACCTTTCAGGTCGGGTCGGGTTTGGTTTGGGTTGGGTCAGTTTGGGTTAGGTCATATCGGGTTTGCTCAACCTTTCAGGTCGGGTCGGGTTTGGTTTGGGTTGGGTCAGTTTGGGTTTGGGCCATTTCGGGTATGGGTCATTTTGGGTCGGGTTATTTTAGATTCATATCCGATTTATTTAGGCCATTTTCAGGTCAAAATGATAAAGTTAGTTTTCAAGTCAAGCCCGGCGTCGAGCCAAACTCGCACGGGCCGACTTCGACCAAGCCGAGCTTGAGCTGCACGTGGGTTGTCTCGTCTCATTATCATTTTATCACCACTAATCACAATAAATTGGGTCATTTAAGATCATTTCAAATCGGGTCGTCTGTGGGTCGGTGGTTTTGGGCCGGGTTATTTTGGGTCGGGTCTATTTCGGGTCAGTCAAGGTTCGGGTCGGGTCTGGGTCGGGTCGGGTCAATTCGGGTTTCGGGTCATCCTCGGGTCAGGCAATCCCGGGTCGCTTTCGGGTCTCGGGTCAGGCAATTCCGGGTCGCTTTCGGGTCTCGGGTCAGCCTTTTTGGGTCGGGTTATTTGAGTCGGGTCAGTTTTGCCAGATCTACTTACCACCCCTCTCATGATTCATTATTTGAATTTGCATCGTTTTTCGGAAATGTCTATGTATCTAATTATATACGAAATATTTCTTTTACACAAATTCTCATTTGTGACGGGCACTTTTCGTCACAAGCTTGTGACGGAGCAAATGTGACCATTTTTATGAAAAATGTAACCATTATATGACTGGTAACATTTTATGGATGATTAATTTTTATCATAAAATGGTCACATTTAGTCCGTCACAAGCTAGTGACCTTCACAAGAGAGACCAACGGTTTCTTTTAATGTAAAACAAAGATCATATATATATATACCTTTGTCAGTGATCTAGAGCATAGCCAATGCTATGCTGCCAAAGTACAATGGTATCCATTTGGAATGATAATTTGCTCCATCTAATGAAACTGAATCCGATATTTTGTTTTTTTTTTTTTTTTTTTTGGGTTTAAATGAGCGCACAATGTCGCGGGTGAGAATCGAACCCCCAACTTCAAGGTTGGAGTAAGAGTGCTCTTACCACTTGAGCTACCTCTTGTTCTCGAATCCGATATTTTGTTAGTTATAATGTCGATGAACAATAGAAATCAGTTGTACGCGAAACGGATGCTGTGATTTCTTTTGTAATGTTTAAATGATATTTTTTAATCTACTAGTAGTATACTAGTATGTAGTGGATATTATACGTGATAGTAATATTTGATTTGTTTTTTTTGTTGGTTATGAATAGTTAATGGAAGTTTATTTTCTAAGTGTTGATATGTGCCTTGAATCTGTTATTCGCCGCTTCGAACGACTATGATGAGGGCCTCGCTGAGGGCTCGCGCAACTCCCCTAAAACGTAATCAATATCTATTATCTATTTGGGTTAGGATTCTGTTTTGGGTTTTTTAGCTTTCTTGTATTAGTTCTTAGAGAGTACTGTATAAATTCTCTAAGTCTCGCCCTATCAATTATGCATATCATAACAATTTCAAACTGAATCGGAAATCTATAGTCTCCTCAATATCAATAGAACACATCATAAGTGAATCATATAAATCTGCAAGTGAAGTTTCATCCTAAAACCAATTGGTGATAGGAGGAGCTTTCACATGTGTGTGTGCTGAAACTCCCCCTCACTTGGGGGTACTTCGCACCCGACACAACTCCGTGTCGGGCCAACCAGGCTACTCCGCAACCACGACGCTACTCCGCGTCATCATCACATCGCACCCTGCGGTCCCAAGCCGAACCGTCGGCTCTGATACCATTTGTTGAGTCCTCCGCAGCGGGCTTATAGAATTAGGTGCATGAGACCGGCCACATGCAAGTGAGGTTCCATCCTAAAACCAATTGATGATAGAAGGAATAACCCACTTACTTATAAGCTAATTCATTCACTATTATTTTACTGATGTGGGATTGATGCCCCTCACACATATATGGGAAGAGATCTCAACAATTGTGATGGTGACACACTAATACATAAGCCTTAATTAGTGAGGCTTAACCACAATACTCTATTGATGGTCACTTAAGTAAACAAGAGATGATGAAACTATCAACTAAGAAAGTCATGGTATATTGGTATGAATGGTATGAACGTCACTTTGAGTCTAAACAACTTCATTATACTAAAAAATACTCCGTAGCCTGTGAGTTCTGAAGCACTGAGACCACGATTGTGGTGCATACAAAGTTGACAAAGCAACCAAAACGTGAAGTAGAAGCCCAGTAAATGGAATTCCTTGCATACTTTCCACATCACTAATTCACTATGCCGCCATTTTCTCTTCCATAGCCAATAGTAGAAAATCAAATTGGACTTATACATTGCTTAATTCATCTTATATGGTTTCATGTATAGTGAGTGGAATACTAAAAATTCCTATTCTCAATTAATGTTTCATCCATTTGCTAGATTAGTGGAAGTCTGCCTTAGTTTGATTTTGGTCATCCATAATTTCATCTCACCACTTACTCAACATACCCAACTTTCCTATCATTGTAATAAGTGCTTTGTTAATGTCACAAGGATAGTACCATTGATAATTGTTAGAGAGTAAAACCGATCTTAAAACTCCAACCATCAGTTTCAGCTTTTGGTTGAGATATTTTTTTGACATGGTATCAGAGCTAGTTTCGTGACATGGTATCAGAGCCAATATGACAAAAAGGTCTCAGGTGCGATTTACACCCCATCAATTCTAATATTAGCATCATGTATGGGGAGACCTGTAGTTGTATCTACTTTCAAGCCTAAAGCGCATTCGTGCATGTGAGGGGGCGTGTTAGAGAATAAAACTGATCTTGGAACTCCAACTGTCAGCTTATAGCTAGAATATGTATTTAGCTTAAAATGTTCTCGATTTCTCGAGCAAAATTTTGTGACATACTGCATTTGAAATCAAATTGAATTGTTACTACATGGAGTAATGCTTTGAATCTGGAAATATTGTCCTCATTTGCTTTTGTACACTTAGTATAGAAGACGTGACGGCTCATTGTACCGATATTACAGAAGAAACGACAGTTCTAGCCCAAAGCTTAAGACATTCTTTCATGTCCTGAGCAGTGGATACCCTTGCCATTTTTAGCCTAAGCAAAGGCGAATTCGGTTGTTTCACCAACCATGCATCTGATAAATATGGTTTCACTTTCACCACTCTTCTCTTTTCTTTTTCAACTTCATTTTCTTCGTCATCCAACACCGTAGATGTTTCTTGATTTTCATTCACATTACAGTTTGTTTGCTTGCCAATGCCAAGTCTTTTCAAGCCCGGGATCATGTTCATTGTCCGTGGGCTAAGTCCGTCCGACTTGAATTCGAACCCTAAATCCATGAACCCTTTTAACTCTAGTTGTTCGAGATCACGCAAAATCTTGCAGTTCAGGAAACTTTGCAATCTCTGACCGTTGTCAATGGAGTAATTTAGGCTCTTTCGCAGTGTATGTTTTGGTGGAAATGGTGACTTTGATTGACCGTTGTTGCTCTTTAAACTTAGCCTTGTAGGGATTTCCCTTTCTGCATTTCCAACTGCTTTCTCTTCTTCTAGTTCTGTTCTGGGGTCATCCTATTCAATGTCAAACCAACCATAATTTTAGTGGAGACGATTCGTCATATTACTGCTAATCTGTAAATCTTCTGCAAACGGTTTTATAAGAACGTATTGTAAAACCACATTATAGCTCCCGGATACCAAAAAAAAGGTCAGGTTGTTGGTAAAATGCTCACCAACAATAGGAAAATAATCGCAAACTAAGATGGTAATTGAACTTATTAACGATATAGAGAAGCCGCTATATTTGATGACGAAGTTGAACACTCAACACTCACTATTATCTTGCCTTATCGTAAGGAAAACACATTAAACCACCTCGCCTTTAAAACGACTCATTTAACTATTGGCGTAAATTTTAATGATATTTCAAATATGGACCGTGATAATGTAACATTCTCGGAATTGTCATGCAAAAGGCTTGCTATTAGAAGTAATTCAGCACTTGTTTTTGCTACATGGAAATGGCTATAAAAAAAATTCAGTTGACGAAGTAAATAAACTGCTGATATCGTAAATGTTAAAGGGCAATGTGGTGACACAGTGCTAAATTAAGAGATGTTTGGAAACATGAATATGCTTAATCATTTACCTGTGATGTAACCGAGCCGGTAAAGGAGTCAATTGAGACACTTTCTTTTTCAGAATGATCAGAAACTTGGGCCAAATTAGAAGATGGTAAAGCGGGTTTCGAATAAGTTGCGGAAATGGGTTCGGGTAAGAGAACGATTTGATAAAACCAAAGGTTGTCGATGGAAGCCAAAAGAGAAGAGCAGCTTATCTCCATGGAAACAGGAAACAGAAAACAGAGTGTCGCAACTCATAAGATGAAGAATGTGGTTGTAAACTTGTAACTTGTAATAAGTTGTAATAAAATCCTCTAAACGTGAGAAAAAAAGAGTAGGGCCCATTTATATTATCTCTGAAAAAAAGAAACCAAGCAAAAATGTGGTCACCAAGAAAGGTAATGGACCCTCCTATATTAATAAAATCCTCACATTCGACAAAGGCTATTTTCAGAATGTGGTCGTAACTCACATATTCTTGTGTATGCTTATTATCCCCACACCTTATTTGTCACTTATTCTACTTGATCTTATGGCCACATTTGTTTTAAGATCTCGCTCGTGACGGTTTTCAAATGACCTCACACTCTCCATCTCTTACTTGCTCTCCCACTTGCTTTTTGTGAGAGCTATTCAGCTTGTGACAAATTTTGTCTACCATGAGAATTTGTGGCAAAGTAATTCATGGCATATTCCTCATTAATTATTGTTTTCAATAATTGCTATTCGCAGGTATTCGGTGAGACTAGTCTATCGCAAAATTTTGTTTTCGGGTTGTAATAGCAAAATTAGTTCTTGAGCTTTAAATATAGTTATTACCACATTGTTGACATCTACGGTCACAATGACCATCAAATTCAAAACTTACCGAGAGTAAGGTTTTCACGTCAGCATTCAGTGTAATTAACAATGAAATAAACAATTAAAAAACTGATCAAACGCTAATGTTATCGTCGAGCTTGACACAAGTTGAATAACCTCTTCCCCGTCTTTTTTTTTTCTATCATGGTGACTCACTCATTTTATTGCCTATTATTATCACATAGTTTAACCGAAACGTTGTTCAATATAGAAACATAGACAGGAAAAAAAGAGAACCATAAATCAGTCAAACATTTCATCAAAGTGGATACCTAATGTGTTAATTAGCGTCGTATATGTAAGTTAGGTGAGGCGGCCACGATTGTTGGCTAGCCAGGTTGTTGAGCTAGTTTGTTGATGATGACATGCCTAATTAATATATGCTTCTTAGTTAAGTTTTCAGGAAATTATGAATCTCCAAGCAAGACTAATCTCCAAGCAAGAGTAGATGAAGAGTTGAATGCCCAAGAAGAATCGAGTTGTAAAGAGTCGTCTATTGTAAAGGTAGAAGAGTATGGTATTTACAAATGCAACAGTCTAGGCAACCGTTACCTCACATGTTCAGTGTAACAGTGAGGACTAGGGGTGGGCATCGGTCCGAAACCGGACCGGACCGGACCGGAATCGGAATTGATAAAAAATCGGGACCGGGACCGGATCGGATTACAAAAATTCCGGTCCGGGACCGGACCGGAAAAATTCCGGTCCAAGACCGGACCGGACCGGTTGGACCGGAATTTAGACTACATGCCCACTTTTTTCTAATTCCGGTCCAATGGACCGGATCGGACCGGTTAGACCGGAATAAAATAAAATTTATAGAAAAAAAATCAAATAATAATAATTCCGGTCTTTCCGGTCCAATCCGGTCCGAACCGGAAAATACCGGTTCGAGACCGGACCGGACCGGAAACCGGAATCTTAAAAAATGATGGACCGGAGACCGGACCGGAATTTTTTTTCCCGGTTCCGGTCCAGTCGATTCCGGTCCGGACCGGTCCATTTTTCCGGTTCGGACCGAATTTTGCCCACCCCTAGTGAGGACGACTGTTGCACATGTCTGAAACTTTTCAAAGACTTTCTAAAACAAAATCTTCCTGCTGTTTTGAAAAGTTACTTAAACCATCCTTGAAATGATTTTGAACGTGATTAGAAAATGATAAGAAGGAATCATTTGAAAGTGTTTTTCCTCATTTGCACAAACAAACTTTTTTCTCAAAAAGAAAAGCAATGCTTGGCTTGTTCCCAAATGAGTTTGTCATCTTATGACTTTCACCCAAGGGTAAAACGTTTCCTGCATCTTGAGCAGCCCACTTTTCTGAGACATTTTGCCACTTGTGAAAGCTTTATGCAGGACATTCACTTTGCCCACATGCTTGAGAGTGGACTTTCTCAATACTCTCCTTTAATCATTTTCAAATCACTTCTTTCTCTATAAATAGAGAGAACACCTCTCTCATTTCTTTAAGACTTTCCAGAGAAATCAAACTCACTTCATTGCAAATTGTTTTCAAAGTTTTAAGCTTTTAATCTTTGCAAAATTTCTTCAAAGTCTTCAATAGTCTCAGACATGACATTGTTGCGTTAAGTATTGTATTCTTCTATCTAGAATAGTTAGATCTTAATGAATTCGCCTTCGTTCTTTTCACAAGAACAAAATCAGGGAATTTGATCTTGTAACTTTCTTAGATGAAGAGTCGAGTTTGAGACGGAGTAGTCTTGAACTCATTTCGCAACCGGAGTAGGTTGTTGGTTCTTTTAATTGTAAGGGTCTTAGGTAGTCGGAGTAGATTACTTAATTGAATCAATAAGAAGAAGATTGGACGTAGGCCTTTGAAGTGGCTGAACCAATTCAAATCTCCTGTATTATTTTCTTGTTTGATTAATTTCCGCTGCACTTCTCTTTACTCGTGTGTTTCTTATTTCTGTCTAGTGCAACAGTCTCGGATACTGTTACTTTCGTGTTGTAGCCTTTACTTCATCTGCTAAAACGAACAAGTAACAGTCAGACTCACTGTGACATTCACTTTACAGCAACTTTATAATTCAGCAATACACTCTTGATAACCTTGTTCATTCAGTGTATCCATTTGTTCTTCTTAACAACAATCAACTTTCTTTAAACAATAAAGATTAAGTTGAAAATTTTAAAGTGGTACCTAATTCACCCCCTCCCCCTCTTAGGTACTTGGAATCCAAACCCTTCACAGGTGCACGACGAGTCAACATCGTAATTGAGGAAAACAGTTACAAGTTACAGTAGAGCCTGCCCTTGCTTCCTCTCCTGTAAGTGCAGGTGTAAACAACATTAAATTGAATACCTACATACATTACAAAAAAGCAAACGCAGATTCAAAGAATCCCAGGCTTCAAAAGAGCTTATTACTAACTTACATAGCTGCTATTCCGACATCATAAATTAAATGCACCCGCCCTTATTCCGCCTGCCCTTAGTAACCCTAGCTACTCCTGGAAGGAATGCTGCGAACTGAAAAGGAGGGAGGCAGACATTAAGATTCTGAATTAATGAAGAAAGGTTTACCGTACAGCTCTATCACAATTTAGCGACTGATTTCAAACATTTCCCTTGTTTGGATACTAACTAGTAACTAGCCGTGGGTGTGTCGCCCAACAAAAACTAAAATAAAATCAAAAGTCCAGTCTTAGGTTAGATCGTCGTATGCATACATGTTATCTACTCATCTATGTTACTCAGACTCTTCTAATTTCCTCACATACCCGTGTATGACACTCGACATTTGGACATGGGTATGACACTCGACATTTGGACATGGGTATGACACTTGAACACCTCATTTTAAACCAAAATATGCATATTTTTCATAAAAATAGCCGAGTCCGACACTTGGACACGCACCCGTGTCGGATACTTCTAAACGAGTCTCAGTAACATTGCTACTCATAAGAAATATGTGATGCTCCATATACTTTATATGAGTCAATTATATGCATTTAACGATCTTATTTGAGTTTTCGGCGTACTTAAATTTACCCTTCCGTTTCACTCTTCTTACACCTCTATCCAAACAAAAGTCCAAGTTCCTTCCCTATCCCATATATGGGGACTTGATAAGAATTGACATCCCAACTTTTGGAAACTCTCTGCAATAGATCCTGCCAACAAGCTCCTCTAAAGGTTAGGGATTAGGCACAAGCTAATCTAAACAAGCAAGGTAATTGAAACTATAAATGACCATCACCACACTAAATAGCCTTACCCGAGAGTCTTTCCTTTACCAATCCTGCAGAGACATAATTCCGGTAAGGCGGTAAGAACTCCCTCGGTCCTCACCTAAGGCCTTCAACTCTATACTTGAGAGTTGAATCTAATCAATTACACCATTCGTGACACGCAGGGCATGCTACACTAAGTTTTTGGCGACAAACTCCGTAGATCATCCAATGAAAGTCGTTGAACAATAAAACAGCACGTCTCAAAAACTAACATAAATTTCTCATCTTCTTTGCGAAAAATTAGTTTTCTCTGCAAAAAAGAACATACAACACCCCGAGGGTAACCCATTCCCATTCCCTTTCCCCATTAACCCATCAACCACCAACACTCACCCACTTTCTCCTCTACCACAAACGTCCACCACCACCAGTCACTTATCGCCACCATCCGCACTCAAGCCGCCAACACCCCCGTCGCAATGGTGGTCAATTCAACTTACCTCCTTCACAATGCTCATCGTTTCCCATGTGGCAGTCTGAGAGCATACTTGCAACTCACATTCAAATATTCAGCACCATAGCTCATGAACGTAGTTCAGTATTTAAGTCAACTGAATTCAAACCCGTAAACTTGGACATCAAATATAAAGTATATTTCTATCCTCCTTCATACTCAACTCTAGCTTCCTCAGATCAGGAGTCAGGAGTTCAGGACACCACAAATCCTACAAAAAGTAAAATGTAGGATAAGTCCCAGGTCGAGAAAGACTACAATATGTATTTTGCGAGAAGCATCAGTAATTTAAGATCATACATTCAAGAGAAGCTTAAACATATGCAGAAAAAATTTCACGTAAGAACTAACTCCCTCAGATTAATATAGTCAAGATCGTATCCTGACTAATTGACTATCAATGGCAATGGCAAGACACTAGTACCACCAATCATATGTTAGGTAAGAGAACCTAAAGGTTTTGCTCAACTGTCGGTAAGGTCACTCATTCTAACGTCACTTAAATGTGAAAATAAATTACTTTACAATATATTAAAATTATATTCATAAATTGTTAAATACACTAGAAGAATGTAGCAACCAGAGACAGAAAGAGTTTATATGGCTATATAAACATGGACGCACACATCTACTGAAGTAAAACACAGCAAAACAAACTGCTAAGATTGTCATTTTAACCGAAAATGATGGAAATGTATTTTTCTTATACTTGGGTGATAAAAATTGGATTTGTTTGTTTTAAATAAAAAAGGTACACAGTGGCAATGCTCGCCTCTCTAAGTCCTTGTGTCTGGTGCATAGGCACCGCCTGTGATCCAGGGGTTAGACACAGATGTATGTGGAAGAAGATGTTACCCCGTAGGCAATAACAACTCTCTAGAATGAACGGTGAAAAAAGGGAATATACTTGAAGTACGTTCATAGCTTGTTTTGGTAAACACACATGGACGCAGAGAAAATGAAAACTATATATCTCTCAATAACGCAATTACACAGGTTGCTGTACAAAGGGTAGCCCCTGGAAAGTGTAGTTTAGAATGGCTGCGTACAAAGAAACATGTGCCATTTATGCAATATGAAGAACTACCATCGTGTTATTTAAGTTTTCAAGATAAAATGAACAAAAGAAAAAATAACATATAATTTAATGCCCTTGGAAATGCCCACTTAAAGCCAAGAGAAACAATAATCTTTAAGTCTAACAGCTAAATACAAAGACTATATTCTAATCAAATTTCAAAACAGAACCCATGATCCAGGTGTAAAGCAGAATTAAATATTACGAGTGAGGAAATGAGGAATATTGTGGTAGTCTGTTGCCATGATAATTATGAATAGACTCACCAGGATTACAGGACTTCCGAAGACACAAAACTGATCAGCAGGTATTTGGGGAAGTCTTCATAAGAATAGACATCCCGGCTGCTTCAATTCTACCAACTGCAGCAACTTATCTTTCATAAACAAAGCTGAATCACTTCAAGAAGAAAAACAGCTAGAAAAGTGAATTTAATAGGCAACCCGGAAAGCAACCAGGCATACAGAAGCTTCCAGATTGTATGGGTTCATGTAACTAAAGATACACAGACAAACAAAAAGAAACACAGAAGGAATTAGAAATAGAGCAAAAAATTAATACAAGCGAAATATGATGATTTTCACAACACCCTATATTACAAAAGAGTAATAGACTTATAGCACTGACACGGAGTACTAATTAACTTCAGTGAATTGGGCCCAGATTATGTTTGCAAACAGTATAGCTAATGAAGTATAAATTCACCTGCATAAAAATTTCATGTTCAAAGTGTCAAGATATAAAATTAATAGTAAGAGACAAAAAAACAAATATTACAGGATGAAAAAAATAGAACCATTATAAAATAGAAGTAAAGCATTGACAAATCAACAAATAACTACAATTTCAAAGCCGCAATAGCCTCTTGTTTGAAATCAACTCTCAGACCCAATACTCTCCTAACCTCTGCAGGAGTTAGTCTCCAGGTCATTGGCCCTGAGTTCTCACCCCAGAAATCTAAAATTTCAGATACTTTTTCCAGGTTTAGAATAGTAGCCATCTGAGTAAGGCGAGCAAATTTATCTCTCACAGTTCTCTGGGTCATGCTTGAAAAATGGCTCACGAGAGCTCTCGCATCTCGGTCAAGCTGTAAACCTCCCAGTTGACTGAACCTTTTTTGCATCATGATGACTTCGAGCCTCTTGACGATGAAATCAATTATCAAATGCACAAACACATCATAGTTGTTAGCGGTCATCACTGGCTGGAGCCATGCAGCATTTGTTTCAACTGCATAAAGAAGCCTTTGTACCCATGGATCATTCACTTCATTATCCGCATATTCAGCCTCAGATAACTCGTAACTGATGGTTGCTACAGTGTCCAAAATTGGACGTATCCGAGGAGTGACAGTAGCCACAAGCTGTTCCATCCCAGCATTGAGTGCCTGTTTGAAAGTGTTGCTCATCTCACCCAACTCAGAAACACATGATTTCACTTTCTCTCTGTCACCTGGTGCTGGGAATACCTAAAACAAATGTCAATTTGGTTACATTCCTATACTTCATATTTTTTTGTAGGTCCCAAATGGATAATCTATCTTACAGAGAGAGCTAAAAAACATTGGCAGTTTACGGGAACAAGATATAAAACCATATTCCTAATTATGGACTTCATTACCCAGAAATAGCATATCACGAAACATCATGATAGAAAACTACTTCTCCGTCCCAACAGATTAATCACTTTCAGTTAGGGTTCTTTAATAAAATAAATGATGGGAAATACCCACAATACCCAACTTCATTAAAAAAAACTGCACTAATCCTTTAGATTTGTTTGAATTTGCTTGTTTATAAGAGGTAATAGGAAAAATAATAATTTACATTACTTTAATTGTTTTGAGACGGACGAAAATAAATTAGCTACCATTCTTTTGAGGAAGGAGGAGCAATTTACACAAAAGGTTTTAATATAATACCTATGTAGCATCTCCAAAATCATTGTTGTTGCCTAGAGGCTTGACTCTTAGATTCTTAGTGACTCACTGTCTCACAGACTAAACTCACTTCCAATGTTCTCCATAGATACAGTATTATTTCCACTATCAGGTCAAACATAGTAGTGGCCATAACTATAATAAAAATGGAGTGTCTATCCAATTATCTATCTTTTTCTTATAGCATATTATTAGTATTCATATATCCGATGAAAATGATTGACTTGCATACAAGAATCATAGAGATTTTTACCTCCACACATTGCTCCTCAATCTCATGCCGAAGCTTGAGGACGTATTCACTACTAACATCCATATTGTTTAAAGCTGTAGCAATCTCGGTACCAGTCTTTTGCACACCAACACCTCCTAGAAATAGCTTAGCCCCAAGATTTGGCTCTCTCGTTTTCTGTTGTAAAGCCTCCAAATACTCATTGCTCAACAAGTTTGTAGCACCACTGAGAACAGCAACAACAGAGTTAATGTTGGAAGTGGAGACGGCTCTTCGGCAACAGCTTTGCAAGACATAGAAAACATCATCCACCATGGATGTCGTCAAGCTGTCACTAACATGCTCGTCAATGTTGATAGCCTTCCTAACATTCTCCACCATAAAGAATTCCTCCAAAATAACATAAAATCCAGTTATATCCTGGACAACCCCGCTAAAACTGCCACTTCGAAACGCTTTGGTTGCTTTTGGACCAAGCTCCGGATCAATCGAACTCAAGCCTTTAATCTTAGAAACCATATACTCCGTATAATCCTCACCAAGTTGGGTCAGAGACAAAATTTCCTCTAAATACAACTCAACTTCTCTGGGATCGGGACCCTCCACAGTCCCAACAGAAAGCAAGCTCTTGCTGTAAGAGTTGATCTCAGAAGCTAATTTCCCCAATTTCCTGTACTCCATATACTTCTTCAAGATCAATGAGCCTCTAGAATCGCATTCTTCTTGCAGCTCACAAATAGCGTAAACTATCCCATCTTCCCCACACAAACTATGCAAAATATCGACATTTTCCTCAACAGCTAACACAATGTCTTTGAACAGATTTGTCAAACAAGCAACAAAATTGATCTGGCTACTAGTATTCCCGCTACCAGCATAACTATTCTCCATCAATTCAATTAACTGGTCAAACTCCATCCTAGATCTCATCGAAATCACCTTCTTCAAGTAATTCACATATACCTATAGAAAACAATGCATAAAATCAACATATAATAATTACAAACGCACATCATTCATTCTCACCACACTCGTGCAATTCACATCTACTCTTGTACCATTAAATAACATAAACCACACAAATTCTGCAATTAAACTTATATGCAATGCAAACCACCATTATAAAATGATCAGCATTGATTAATTTCAATAGTGCAAATTACTAATATCAAATACATTAACTAAGGAAAGTTCGTCTCCCTTCAGACGGCCTATTCTCGTCTCAAACCATAAGACGGGATGTTGTAACCATTTTACAGCCAAACAAGTTAGCATGAGCTGTAACACTGGTTGTACTACTGTGGTTACATCTTAGTATAAAGTGATCACAAAACCCCGTCTGAAAACTTCACAGGAAAATTGACCGTCTGAAACAAGAATTTGCGTAAAATATATATACCTGCAATCCTTCTTCCTCAATGCCTAACAAGGGATAAAGGCGAATAAACCTGACAACAACCAAATGATCTCTCGAATCGACAGCGGCTTGGAGGCGCTTCTTGACAACGACCTCCAACTGCTTCTTAAACCCGATCATCTCCTCCTTCTGAGTTGACCCGGCCGAGTCAGCAAACTCGGAATCAATCTCAAAAAAGCGCTTAACACTAGCAGCAGCAGCCTCATAATCATCAGCATCAAGCGCACCCCGTACCGCGTCAATACACGCAGATTTCTCGGAAACAGCGTCGAGGCGGAGGAGCGTGAGAGACACGCGCGACTGAGCAAGGTCGAGCTCGCGGACCTTAGCTGAAGCGGCGTCGGCGAGGGAAGAGGTGAGGGAGACGGAGGAGAGGACGTCGGCGGCGTCGGATTTGACGACGGAGAGGACGGTGGAGTGACGGCGGAGGAGGGTGGTTAGGTTGGATTCGAGAGTGGTGCGTTGGGTTAGGAGAGTGGTTAGGTCGTCGTCTAAGGAACGTTGGTAAGCGGTGCATTCGTGGAGGAGACGGGTAATGGTTCCGACGTCGGTTAGGGTTTGGATTTGGGTTAGGGCTTCTGGTGTTCCGAATGAAATTGAGAATTTTGGGGAGGACGGTGGTTGTGGCGTGGTGGTGGTTGGCATTGTGTCGAATTGTGTGGACGCCATTGTTGAATGTTAAAGGAGATCTGATGATTGGTGATTTGGTATGGTGTTGATCTAACTGATTCGATCAAAACTCAGGTTCGATGATCACTCAGACACTCGATTAGTGTAGTCGAATTATGTCCCGCGATCCAGACATGAGTTTCGATGAACACGAACGCTAATAGCGGTTTTTTTAACATGTGTCATTAGGCCTTAGTGTACATATTAGAAAATCTGATAAATTGAATATATTAATAATGATTTTTGCGCTACATATTTTACTCATCTTAATACACTATTAGTGTAGATCCCGTGCTATTGCACGGTATTTTAGATCTCATTATTTAGAGAATTTTAAATCTTAGTATGAGGCAATATTGCGTGGGACGGTTTTACAATGCGAGACAATTTTAGAATGTGAGACAATCTTACCTTGAGAGACGCTCGCAATGTATAAAAGACTATTCATTCATTAACATTAAATGGAATACGTTATTTTAATTGTAGTTCGTCTTACCCTATAATTTGTGTTAAAAATATGTATTTCATTGGAACTCGTCATTTCCAACTTTTATATGTAAGACCTTACAAATAATTTTTTTTTATAAATAAAACCTTACATAAATTTTTATGTCGTTTAATAGATCATATACTTATAGATTGTGTTACATAAGTCATAATTATTATAAAAAAAATAACGATTCGATAATATATTGTGATTTTATGTTGTAGATCATTTCGTAATTTATAAAAATTAATTAATTTTTATTTTCATGTATTTTCAGGTATTGTGACTATATTCCGATAGAGATTTTATGTGAGAAAATATTATTGAATACTCCGTATAATACTTAAGATAATACTATTGGGCCTAACTTGTACATAACATTTGTAAGAAATAATTAGCTAATAATGAAGGCCCATTCCATTGTTGTGAAATTTGAGCGGGAAAACTTTTAGGTGACTTATTCTTTTAGTTATAGGGGGATTGACAATTATAACCATAATTATTCCTCCTCTCATTTTCTCTCTCTAACATTTTTCTAATATTTTCTCTCTGATGTCAAAACTTTCATTCATTTATCAAAAATTTGATTCATTCATTCATCAAATATATATTTGAACCACGTACTAAACAAAGGAATTAAAATATAGAAAAAAAATAATTGAATTGGAATTCATTATATTGACAAAAATAATCAACGTTGTACTAAACAACATTATACGGTACAAACTACAAAAAAATCAAACAACACTATACAGTACAAGTGTACAACACTACATTTGAAAAAAAAAAAAGAAAAAAAAAAGGCTTGAGGTACATTATTGACTCATCTTAGTACATTATTGACAATTATACCCCTCTTATTTTCTTGACACAATACAACACTACATTAGGAAAGAAACAAAGGCACAGTACATCGTCGGCAGGCCCTTTGCCGGACTCTCGCCCCTACGCCAGCCACCCTACACTACACCAACAACCCCTACGCCGGCCACCACTACGTCAGCCCCTCAGCCCAACATATTATCAAAAGAAATTAAAAACCCTAATTAAAAATCAATAATGGAATTAAAAATTCGGAAAATTCACATGGTACCCTTGAGGTTTGCCATTTTGCACGAAATACCCAAAATTTTGATCTAGAAAAGTTTAAGAGGTCATAACTCGTGTTTACGAGATCAGAAAGTGACCATTTTTTTTTTCAAATCGACCGTCTTTCCAAGTACTATGATTTGAAAAAAAAAATTGCCGAGTTCGGAATTCGTAACCAAGAGATATGCTCGCTCAAAGTTTGTTCGGTCAAAAAAAAACTTTGACATGCAATAACTCCTAGCTACGGGATCCAAATGCAATAATTTTTTTTTTCAAATCGTAGTTCTCGGAAAGACGATCGATTTGAAAAAAAAAATTGTCACTTTATGATCTCGTAAACACGAGTTATGACCTCTTAAAGTTTTCTAAATCAAAATTTTGGGTATTTCGTGCAAAATGGCAAACCGCGGGGGTACCATGTGAATTTTCCGGTTAAAAATTCTAACTATATAAAACCCTAATTAAAAAGCAATAGGAAATTAAAATATAAAACCTAGTCAATTTTGTAAATATTAGATTAAAGTATTAAATACCTATTCGTCATTTGAAGGTAAAGAGTAGGTAGGGAAATTAGGTTTGATGTGTTTTCTTTGTGAATGGTAGCAAATGAAAAATTTGGTGTAATGTATTAAAATGAGTAAAAAATGTACTGCGAAAAATAAAATCCGTAAAAAGAACATTATATAGTACAAGACTACCCATTGCCGGCAGGCCCTTCATTGGACGCCCGCCCCTACGCCGGCCAGCCCCTTCGCCCAACATATTATCAAAAGAAATTTAAAACCCTAATTACATAAAACCATAATTAAAAAGTAATAAAAAAATTAAAATATAATAACTAGTCCATTTTATAAATATTAGATTAACGTATTAAATACATGTTCGTCATTTGAATAATCGTTTATACTTGAATTTTTTTTATGGATTTTGAAAAAGGTTAAAGTGTAGAGAAAAGGTATTAGCAATTAGGTTTGAGGTGTTTTTTGTGAAGAGTAACAAGTGGAAAGTTTGGTGGAAAAAGTACTAAAATGAGTAAAAAAAACGTACTGTGAAAATAAACTCCGTAATATTAATAATATTGAACAATGTCTTACTTTGTGCCCGGATGCGTGGTGATTGATGCTGCTCAGCGCAAGTGTACCAAGTATCAGAGTTTGTGTACGACAATCGGCTATGGATTCTTACCAATAAAAAAAATAATAAAATAATAATTTAGTCTCAGAGTTTTAAACTCATGCGTATGTAATTGTACGCCATTACATAATCAATAATTTGATTAAATGAATTAGTATTGGAAAGTAGACAGCCCGTAAACAAAATTTACGTTTGTTGGACCAATTTCATAGTTTTGATAATGACATGTGTTTACTTGATAATATGTTTTACTCGATATATCATATGCGTGTAATTGTGTGCTTTAGTCTTATTATAGCTAGCAACAATTATGAGAAAAAAGATCAAAGTTATAACAACTTCAGGAATAACTTTGGAAGTGAACATGGAAGTTATAGCTACCCAGGCATAACTTTAATGAAAACCGCTTCAAACAAGATCTACCTCAAATAGCACAAGACTCTAGATGGAGGGTCTTTGTGATCAAGATGAAGAGATGATCCGTTTACTGAAGATCTTTGTGAAGATTAGATAGTATAGGTCGTCATTCGGTAACTATTCCATTCGAGAGATTTTATGTTCAAAGTTATAGCTTTAGCCTATGACTTTGGATGATAAATATTGATGCATGATTTTGGAAATAAAATGTTTTGAAATGTTTTCAAAAGTGAAAGAGTTTTTATTTTTATATTTATCAAAAGTTTTATTAGAGAATATATTTATGAGATTCTATTGGTTAGTAAACTTATGGGTTGTCATGCTACCTACGGTTTCTAATATATTCTATCTCAATTTGTTGTTAACCTAATTAGCCCACCTAGTGTTTGAGCCACCTAGGGTTTCGTGAAACCTAGTGTCTGTGCCACCTAGGGATGCGTGCCTCCTAGGGTTTCGTGAGCTAGGAATTTCGGCCTTCATAGGTTGCTTTCCTTGTTTACCTAATCTAGGATTCTACTATATCTTTACAACAATATTTTGAGATATTAAGATAAATATATTTCTATAAGATAAGCCAAATAATATTTTGAGATAAAGATATTTCTAAAAGATTAGCAAATATTATTTTATGATAAGATAAGTATCTTTATTAAATATTATTCTAGGGTTTTAGATCTACTATGATTCTACTACTATAAATACTCATTCACATATTATTTGCAAAACACACGAAATACACTACAATCACACGGCACATCTATTTACTAGTGTTGATTTTCCAAAATCGTTTTAAAGCAAACCTTTGAGCAAATATTTATTATTTTTAGAGTTTGTTTTTCAAAAGAGTCGTGCATCAATTATTATCAATCGCTTGAGTGAAATACGTTATTGGATAATAGTACATCATTATAAGCTTACAATTCTTTAACGGGAATTTGTGTGAGTTATATTGTACTTTCTTATTAGCGTAAGATAGTATAGAGTATTTAGCGATACTCACCTTGAGTTATAATCATAGTGTTGATTATACGAGTGGGTTGATAATTTTTGTAATCCGTAGAAAGGTACTAAAAATTATTAATCGAGAATAGTGGACGTAGGTTTCAACGTGTGAAACTGAACCACTTCAAAAATCGTGTGCCTCTCTCTACTCTCTTTACTTTTCGTTATTTCGTTACTCGCGCTTACTTTGATTAATTAATTAGTTGATTTTAATTCATAAGATCAAATAATTAATTATATATCATATAAATCGAAAAAGTGGGGCTAGTTTTTAATACTCAATTCACCCCCCTCTTTCGTATTCGATCAATAGACTCTACAATTGGTATCAGAGCCTCGTGCTCTTGATTGCCTTACAGCAAGGAGTCTGATCCATTTATCCTTTTATTTTCCGCTGCATTTAATTTTATTTTAATGGAATCCAAACATCTGAAGTGTCCCGTATTCGATGGGAAGAACTACAGTTTTATGGAAAAATATGATGACCCATTTCATAAAGGGTAACGATTGGGAGTGTTGGCTAATCATTAAGAATGGTCCTAATAAGATCATGCTTGGATCTACTACTGGCACTTCCATCGAAAAGAAAGAAGATGACTATGTTGAGGCAGATTATAAGAAAGCTGAGAAAAATTCAAAGGCTATTAGTCTGTTGCAAAACGGCATGACCCATACTGAATTTGATCGTTTCTCATCTAGTTCTACTGCCAAGGAAATAAGGGATGGTCTAGAGTTAGCCTATGAGGGGACAACTGTTGTCAAAAAGCAACGTATTGCTTTACTGATGCGAAAATACGAACTGTTCTCTATGGAACACAATGAATCACTTGACAGCATGTCCACTCGCTTCTCTAGTATCATTAATGAATTGAAAAATCTTGGAAAAACTTTTGACTCTGAGGAAATTGCCAGAAAGATCCTTAGAAGTCTATCTAAACGATGGAGACCTAAGGTGACGGTAATTGAGGAATGTAAAGATCTATCTAACCTATCTTATCAAGAGCTACTTGGAACCCTAATGGCTCACGAGATTACTCTTGATGAAGATGAGGCAAATGATAGTAATAGCAAGAAAGTGGCTTTACAAGCCGAATCTAGTGAAAGACAAGATTCGGATCTTGAAGATGAAACAGTGTTATTTGCTAGACGTTTTAAGAAAAAATTCTTTAATAAACCACAAGGGAAAACGTTTAACAATAACACTAACAAATCTTACAAGAAGCCAATTGAGTCAAAAGGGTCTCTTTCAAGTCGTGGTTGCTTCAAATGTGGGGATAATGATCACATGATCAAAGATTGCCCCACATGGAAGAAAATCAAAGACAAAAATCAACGAGACAAAACCAAGAAGGAATTCAAGCAAGTGATGATGGCTTATTGCTGGGGAGATCTCGACACAGAGGACGACGAGTCAGAGGAAGAAGAAGTCGCCAACTTGTGTCTAAGCAACGTCAGCCTTGACCTAATTTCTGACAGTGACAATGAAAGCGAATCCGAGATGTGTCTTGTTGGCAACTCAGATTCAGAACCAGATTCAGAAGATGATGAAGAGGTTAGTCATCTTGAACTTAAAAAGCAAGTTAAGAATTTATCTAAGAAGTCTTTAATTAAGTATTTTGAAGAAGCCTTAGATCATTGTCATGAACAGAGTCTTGAATTAAAAGATCTTAAAGAACAAATTCTTGATATTGCTGAGGAAAACCAACTTCTAAAGGCCAAAGCTAAAAAGCTCAAGTCTAAAGTTATGGCAACTTCAGCTATAACTTCAGACAAGACAAATGTTGAGAAAGAAGCTCTTGAGTCTAAAGTTATAGCTAATGAAGCTATAATCTCAGAGTTAAAGCTCAACATTAAGCACCTTCAAGCCAAAGTTATAGCTAATGAAGCTATAACTTTAGAATTGAAGAAAGTCAATGAGCTTTTACAATCTGATGCTAAGGCAAAAGAAAGTGTTATCATTGATCACGAGAAAGTAAACTCTTTTCTTTCTCAGCATTTGAAGGATATAAAGGCTGAATTCTCCCAAGCCAAAAATCAACACAGTGAGGAGAAACTTATCTTGAACAAACGTTTTAACGATTTTCGTGAAAACTTTAAAAAGAACAATCCCTCCAAAGACTCGAATGTAGACCATTTGTCGTGTGAAAAAGAAATTCAGTCTTTGAAGGAATTGCTCCTACATGCACGAAAAGTTCATGATAAGTGGGAAGGAAGTCAAAAGGTTTTAGACTTCCTTACCAAACAATCTAATAACAACATGAAGATGGGTCTAGGTCATGAATGCTATAGTCGTAGAGACCATGATAAGTGCAAATCCACTCCTTCTGATCGTGATTTCAGAAGAAGGAAGTATGTCAATCTTTCAGAATATCTGATTTGCAATTATTGTGGTCACAACGGTCATGTTAAAGATAATTGTGTTAAATATGTCAACGACAACAAAAATCAAACTGATTTTGTTAAAGAGCATGACGTGTCTAGTGTTAATGAGTCTGAACCTGAATCTCAACGTGATGAGGTTAGAAATAATGAGTCCAGGTGGTTTTATGACATAGCTTTCGATTACACATCTGTACCTTCAAAATCTAAACCTTATGTGAATCAGAAGCAGTCGTTTAAACCTAATGTGTGTCATAAAAATAACAAACACTATAATAAACTTAGCAAGCCCTATCCTAAGAAGAAAAGAATTGTTAAACAGGTATGGGTTAGGAAGGATCAAATATATAGAGTCACTAACCAAAAAGGACCCAACTTAGCGTGGGTACCTAAAAGCTGTATTTGATTCTCTTTCAGATAATAGTGAAAGAAAATAATCTATGGTATCTCGACAGTGGTTGTTCGAGACACATGACCGGAAACAAGAATCTATTTCTTTCACTAGAGCCCTTCAACGGTGACAAGGTCACTTTTGGAGACAACAAGAAGGGCAATATAATCGGTGTAGGTAAGATTGATATATCTTCTTCACATGCTATTAATAATGTATATCTGGTAGATGGTCTTAAGCATAACTTGCTAAGTATCTCTCAACTATGTGACAAAGGCAACAAAGTCGTTTTTCATTCAAATGTTTGTCGTATCATAGTTGAAGGTACTAGTAATGTTATCTTAGAAGGTCTACGTAAACGGAACGTGTATATGATTGATTTAAACAAAGTCACTACAAGTTCCTTTACGTGCATGAAAGTCACTGTGGATGATTCATGCTTGTGGCACAAGAGGTTTGCACACATCAGTCCAACAATTTTAAAGAAACTCAAATTGTGGGATTTAGTTGAGGGTCTACCCTCAATTAAATTCGAACAAGAGAAGATGTGTGACTCATGTGCCCGTTGTAAACAAGTTAGATCTTCATTCAAACCGAAACGAGTAGTAAGTACAAAGCGTCCACTTGAGTTGGTACACATGGATTTGTGTGGACCTATGAAAGTAAGAAGCCGCGGTGGATCAAGGTACATATTCGTCCTAGTCGACGACTACTCAAGGTATGTATGGCCTATCTTTCTATTTACTAAAGATGAAACTTTCGATGAGTTTGTAGTACTAATGAAGCTCGCCCAAAACAAGTACGATAAAAAGTTAGTTTCCATTCGTACGGATCATGGCACCGAATTTGATAATCAAGCTTTTATAGAATACTGTAGGGAGAATGGTGTAGGACATAACTTTTCTGCACCACGAACCCCACAACAAAATGGTGTCGGGGAACGTATGAATAGAACATTAGAGGACATGGCCCGCACTATGCTTTTGTGTAGTGGCCTTCCTAAGAGCTTTTGGGCAGAAGCCATTAGTACTGCATGCTATGTGCACAATAGAGCTATGATTAGACCTATTCTTCAAAAAGACTCCCTATGAACTTTTAAGAGGGAGAAAACCCAATATAGCTCACCTTCGTTGCTTCGGGAGTAAATGTTTTGTCCATAATAATGGAAAAAGTAATTTGAGCAAATTTGATCCACGAAGTGACGAAGCTGTGTTTGTTGGCTATTCTAATCATAGTAAAGCTTTTAAAGTTTTTAACAAAAGAACCTTGTGCATAGAAGAAAGTGTTCATGTTGTATTTGATGAAGATAATGTGCCTGAGCAAGTTGAACAGAATGAAGAAGAAGACATGAATGATCCAGACTTTCGCCTTTCAAGGGAAGACGAGCCAGATAATAATGAATAAGTTATTGAAGGAATCAATGATGAACTTGATAAATACGCAAATGATCTTGAACAGAGAACTGAGACAACTGTTGATGATACGAATGTCTCTTCTCAAAACAAGGAAAAGGAAACTGAAGTTATAGCTGATGATGCTATAACTTTGAACCAAGACCAAGATGGTGTAACTGAAGTTGTACCAACTTCAGCTATAACCCCAGAGTCCAACTCAGGGGGAACCAATCTTGATTCTGAATCATTTGAGGAAATTGATAGTTCATCAGATGATGATGAGCCTAGGAACTCTAAGAAATGGAAATATAAGAGTTCTCATCCTATGGATTCTATCCTAGGAAGTTTGAACAAGGGAGTTCAAACAAGACGAACTTTAAATAACTTTTGTTCATTCCAATCCTTTCTGTCTACCATAGAGCCTACCAACATCAAAGAAGCTCTTGCAGAATCCGACTGGATTGTAGCAATGCAAGAGGAGCTTCAACAGTTTGAACGTAATAAAGTATGGCACCTTGTGCCACGACCTCCTAATCGAACTGTGATTGGTACTCAATGGGTATTCAGAAATAAATTGGATGATTCAGGAGTTATAGTTCGTAACAAGGCTCGATTGGTCGTTCAAGGTTATAATCAACAAGAAGGGATTGATTATGACGAGACATTCGCTCCAGTAGCAAGACTTGAAGCTATTCGCTTGCTCATCGCCTTCGCAGCTCATAAAGGAATGAAATTGTTCCAAATGGACGTTAAGACTGCATTTCTTAACGGTTATTTGGAAGAAGAGGTTTTTGTTGAACAACCTCCTGGATTTTTGAATAGCAAGTTTCAAAACCATGTTTTTAAACTCGATAAAGCTTTATATGGTTTGAAACAAGCGCCTAGGGCTTGGTACGACAGATTGTCAAAATTTTTATTGCAAAACAATTTTAAAAGAGGATCTGTCGACAAAACCCTATTTCTAAAATCCGAGGGTTCTGATTTACTTGTTACTCAAATTTATGTAGACGATATCATTTTTGGTTCTACTAACAATAAATTGTGCAAGTATTTTTCAGATCTAATGACCTCAGAATTTGAAATGAGCATGATGGGAGAATTGAAATTCTTCCTAGGATTGCAAATTCAACAAACCAAAGAAGGAATAAAGATTCACCAACAAAAATATGTCAAGGAGCTAATCAGAAAATTTGGTATGGAGAACGCTCATCCTATGGACACACCTATGGTAACTGATAAAAAGTTGACCTTAGACGAAAATGGTAAGTCTGTAGATGAGACTACATATCGAGGTATGATTGGTTCTTTATTATATTTAACTGCAAGTAGACCTGACATTATGTTCAGCGTATGTGTCTGTGCTAGATTTCAATCATGTCCTAAAGAGTCACATATGATTGCAGTTAAACGTATCTTGAGATATTTAATTGGTACATCTAATTTATATTTGTGGTATCCACTTGAGTGTAATTTCGATCTAGTAGGATATTCAGATGCAGATTATGCAGGATGTTCCCTAGATAGAAAAAGTACCTCTGGATTTGCTACGTTTGTTGGACCTTGCATAATTACTTGGGGCTCAAAGAAGCAAAATTCGGTTGCGTTGTCTACTGCAGAAGCTGAATACATCGCTGCAGGACTGGTATGTTCTCAACTACTATGGTTAAAATAACAACTATGTGATTACGGTGTTAATGTTGGTTGTATGCCTGTTTTCTGTGATAATACGAGTGTTATTATTATTTCTAAAATCCAGCTCAACATTCTCGTACTAAGCATATAGACATTAGACATCATTTTTTGCGTGACTATGTAGAAAAGGGCAACATTAAACTCGAATTTTGTAGTACTGGAAATCAATGGGCTGACATTTTAACAAAGGCGTTAGCGAGAAGACATTTTGAGATTTTGCGGTTGGAAATTGGTTTAATCGGTAGCAATTAAATTCATCATATTTATTTTGCGAACTTGCGTGACTGGCTAGAATAAGACGAGATTGTATGACTGTGTCCGCATATTTCATTGCTAGTATATTTGTGTTTAATATTATATATTTTACGTGAGTCTCTTGGATATTAAGTGTTTTATGGAAATTGAATAATGAACCACATATTTGCCAAAAACCTATCTTATTCACTTTTCAAAATTGAACCAAATTCTACCCATGTATTTTACTTTGGCCGAAATTTCCAACAAAAATCACCTTACCATATCTTTTATTTACCAAATTCTATCCTTACCATATCTCAATAATTAACTACCCAAGATTCCTTTTCCTACCAAAATTCAAAAAAAAAAAAAACAAAAAGGAAATAAGGGTCCCTAGAGCCGGCACACCCCATGTGCCAAGTACAAAACACTCTTCCCAATTTTTACAACTCATAATTACCCATCACTTTCACCATCAAAACACTTCACCAAATTTTTTAACTCTTTCTCTCTACTTTCTCCTTCCTCACGGCACCCTCACAACAAAAAAAAAATTACCCAAAACTCTCAACCTTCATCCATGGCTTCCACAAGATAAAAAATTTCCAAAAACCCAAATCCTAAAACTCCTAAGCCTAGTATGCCCAAAAATACCTCTCCTACTTCCACACAAAAATCACCCACAATCAACCAAACCGAGTCCGGTGCGGGTCTTGAGAGTACAAAAAGAAGAAGGTTAAATAAGGGCAAAGCTAGAGTTCAAGAAGAAGCCACTACCGAAACTGTCGACACGGTACCCGAGGCACCTACACGGGTTACATTCCGTGATTTTTCGCCTCAAGAAACATCTTCCGGGCTTGACAAACTCCGACTCACAAAAGATGAAAGAAAACTTGTGAACCGAGTTGCTCAGTACGGAATACACGGGGGTCGTCATTATCCGAAAGCTTGGTGTGACAAATATGCGGCTTTAGGATTCTTTACCGACTTTCTAAATTTTCAAGAATGGGAAAAAGTGGCACAGTTTTCGGGTCCAGTCTACCCAATTGAGGTAATCCAGTTTTTCGCTTCTGTTTCGTTCAGTTTCGATTTCCGTGACGGACTTTTGTACTCTGTTTTCGGTTCCTATGATGGAATCAAAATCAATCCGAGTACGTCATGGGATGAACTGATGGACACGGCCAAGTTGGAAGTAAAGAAATATTTTGATGTGGGAGCTACTTTGTCGAGTTGTGTTTTGGCGGGGAGTGTGTCCCCCAAGTTGAAATTTCTGTTAAATTTTTTGTGGAACACCGTAATTCCGCGTCGGGGAGGACGGAACAAGATTGCATGTTATGAGATGTTGGTTGTGAAGCATTGGTTAGAGGGAAACCGGGTTAATTTACCTTTTCTTGTCTTTTCTCGTATTTCACAAACCGCTTTTTCGGTCACCGAGGACAAGATTTACTCTACTCTTGATTTACCCTACGGGATGTGGGTATCACGGCTCCTTGAGTCAAAAGGGGTCGTTGATGTGAACAGTTATGGTGTTACCGTTAAAGATGACATGTGTGACACGTTTTTAAAATTCATGAAGTTAGATGCTTGTGGACCGGAGTTGATGTTTTTGACCAAAGGGGGCTTGGTCGGGATGCAGCCGGTTGGGGTTGATCTTTCGGGCATCGAGTCTAGGATGGATATGTTTATGGGAAGTGTGATGGAGCGCCTTGATGCGCAGGACAAGAAGATTGATGCGGTGTTGGACAAGATTGTTCAAACCGCGGCATTGGGTTCCACTAGCTCCACCCGTGACCAAGGTGGGTCGGGTGTGAGTCGTGAGATGAGGGCGTGGATGACGGGTGTGGATGATTGCCTTGCTAAATTGGAAAGGAACATTGTCGATTGTAGACAAGAAATGTATAGGCAAAGGGATCGGATGACATATTTGGTAAGCCAAGGCGGTTCTTTGGTTAAAAGTGGTACGGAAATGCGTGAGAGGATGCGTACTATCTTTGATGCGACGAAGGCTCTTTCCTTGAAAGTTCAGAACTTTGACGTTTGCCTCACCGCTCAAGCTACACATGTGTCCTCGTGCCTTGACCGTCTCTCCACTCTCGAGTACCGCACTAGGTCCGGTTATAGAGCACCCTAGTCTCACCCGCCTACCCAAATGCCTTGATTTTCTTATCCTTGTTTGTTTATTTCTTGAACTACTTAACCAATTCGGCCCATTTTGGCTTGTTTCAACTTTGTTCTATTCGGCCCACATGGCAACTAACAATTTCTTGTGGTTTGTAGTTCTTAATTAACATTTGCACTTGATTTTGCTTGGTATATATCGTTTTATATTGCGTATTTTGCATATCTATTTCTTGCCTTGACATGTGTTATTCTAGTCATTTCATGTCTTTGTTCTTGTCTTTTCAATGATGCCAAGAGGGGGAAGAAATGATATGATTTGAGTCTTTGCTTAAGCTTGCTCCTTGTCAAGACTCGTTATCTCTTAAAGTCTTTCGAGCTATAACTTTGGCTAAGTTGTTATGTTCTTGCGATCAAAGTTGCTATAACTTTGGAGTGCTTTGTTGAGGGGGAACCATACTTAGTCACATTGTTAAGAGGAAATCATAAGAGACTTGTCATCATCAAAAAGGGGGGAATTTGTTGGACCAATTTCATAGTTTTGATAATGACATGTGTTTACTTGATAATATGTTTTACTCGATATATCATATGCGTGTAATTGTGTGCTTTAGTCTTATTATAGCTAGCAACAATTATGAGAAGAAAGATCAAAGTTAGGCATAACTTTGATAAAGTTTGTGAGACAAAGTTATAACAACTTCAGTAATAACTTTGGAAGTGAACATGGAAGTTATAGCTACCGAGGCATAACTTTAATGAAAATCGCTTCAAGCAAGATCTACCTCAAATAGCACAAGACTCTAGATGGAGGGTCTTTGTGATCAAGATGAAGAGATGATCCGTTTACTGAAGATCTTTGTGAAGATTAGATAGTATAGGTCGTCATTCGGTAACTATTCCATTCGAGAGATTTTATGTTCAAAATTATAGCTTTAGCCTATGACTTTGGATGATAAATATTGATGCATGATTTTGGAAATAAAATGTTTTGAAACGTTTTCAAAAGTGAAAGAGTTTTTATTTTTATATTTATCAAAAGTTTTATTAGAGAATATATTTATGAGATTCTATTGGTTAGTAATACAACTTATGGGTTGTCATGCTACCTAGGGTTTCTAATATATTCTATCTCAATTTGTTGTTAACCTAATTAGCCCACCTAGTGTTTGAGCCACCTAGGGTTTCGTGAAACCTAGTGTCTGTGCCACCTAGGGATGCGTGCCACCTAGGGTTTCGTGAGCTAGGAATTTCGGCCTCCATAGGTTGCTTTCCTTGTTTACCTAATCTAGGATTCTACTCTATCTTTACAACAATATTTTGAGATATTAAGATAAATATATTTCTATAAGATAAACCAAATAATATTTTGAGATAAAGATATTTCTAAAAGATTAGCAAATATTCTTTTATGATAAGATAATTATCTTTATTAAATATTATTCTGGGGTTTTAGATCTACTATGATTCTACTACTATAAATACTCATTCACATATTATTTGCCAAATACACGAAATACACTACAATCACACGACACATCTATTTACTAGTGTTGATTTTCCAAAATCGTTTTAAAGCAAACCTTTGAGCAAATATTTATTATTTTTAGAGTTTGTTTTTCAAAAGAGTTGTGCATCAATTATTATCAATCGCTTGAGTGAAATACGTTATTGGATAATTGATATACAATTATTTTAGATCGTTTCCCATGTTTTTTCTTTTATGTTTTAGCGTGATTAGCTTAGTTTAGCGTCGGTTTTATCGTATTTTGGCCCCCATTCCGTGTACTCCCATATCATTTAATCCCGTCTCAATTTATAGCGAATATGCCAAGACAAGGACGAGACGGGATGAAATTCGAGAAACCGTCACAAAACAAGTAAAGAAGAAGAAAAAGGAAAAGAAAAGAAAAGAAAAAGAAAAAGAAAGAAAAGAAGAGAAGAGAAGATGAAGACGGAGGGTGGTAGCAGCGGTGGCCAGCCGGTCGGACCAACCGGCAGCCGGCCAGACCGGCTGGGTCACGCACAAAGAGAAGAAAGACGGAGGTTGGGCAGTGGCCTCCAGCCGGTCCGACCGGCTGGGGCGGCATTTGAAGAGGGGAAGAAATATTGAAGACGGAGAAGAAGTCAGTGGTGGCCAGCCGGTTGGTGCCAACGGCAGCCGGTCCGGCCGGCTGAGCCCATTTTGCCCGCAAATCCATTTTTCGTCTTTCCTTCCTTCTTTTTAACCCTTAATCCTACCAACCTATAAATACCCCCTTCCTAATTCAACCTAAACACACAACCCTAGACAAGAACCCTAGTAATTAAATAGAAATACCTCTCTAATTAGTACTTTAATTCCTCCTAATTAGTGATAATTACTCAATTTCCTAGTTAGTTATTGTTAGATTTAGTCTTTCTCCTAGTTACTAGTGGAGATTTGGGTTGTAATTTGAAGGCAAGAGGAGACTCTTATTTGATTATTAATCCAAGTTTCATCCTTTATTACAAGTTTTGGTATAATTCCTCATCTTTATTTTCATTACTTGTCTTTTAATTACTTGTTCTTGTTTATTTACTTAGCTTTCATGTTGAATATGTCTTCCCTTGCTTGTTTCATATCAAAGTATCCATCTTTGATGCTTTCCTTCATTAGTATGAGTGAGTAGTGTTAGACTAGGGGAAGATGGGGGATTTAATGTGAGTTTATGGGTTGATTATGGTAATTGGGCATAAAGATTAAGTCTTTTGGTAGTCTACTTGTTTTGTGCACACAAGGTGTTTGTTGAAATGCTTGAATGAGTAATTTGAGTCTTTCTCATGTTTTATTGCTAGTTTGAGTGAGAGCTTGGACTTGTATTGTTGTTGTGTGTGTGTTGGATGCTTAGGGAAAGGTTAGGGCGAGAACCCAATCAAACCTTAGACTAGGGCTCGTCTCGCATCGAGAGTTGGAGGCTTGCCCTTTAATCCGTCTTGCACTGAGAGGTGGAGACATGTTTAGACTATCTTTAGACTAGTCCTAACCCCCACCATAATTGACCCATGCTTGCATTAATGAACCCATCCACCCTAGTTCCTTTTAATTATTGTCTTTACATCGCATCCTTGCCTCCTTGTTAGCCTAGTTTATTATTAATCCTCTTCAACTTGCTAATTGCTAGAACTAAACTAGAACTCAATTAAACCGTCCTAGAACCATAATCACCGTCTCTTGGGATCGACCTCCTTACCCTACTACATTAATTAGTTTGGTATTGAGTCTTATAAGTATTTGTTTGACCGGGGGAGGGCGACTAACCCCGCGTCAAAATGGCGCCGTTGCCGGGGACGGCGATATTGGATAAGATAGTTTAATTGATTTTAGGCTTAGTTCACTTTTATTTGTTGTTTTTCCATTTGTCCTAGTGCATCTATTTGCATTGGGACTATTTGATCTTTCTTTGAGTGCATGAGTAGGTGTTTCATTGGACCTCTTTTCCCGCTTGATCGAGAGATTGAGAAGACTTTCCGGGCAAGAAGAAGACAAGCACTTGCTTCCTTAAGAAGATCACCACCCATTCTTACCTCCACAAATACTCCACCTCCCACAATTGAGACTTCAACCTCACAAAAACCACCTCCCACCCTACCACCCCTCATCATACCCACAAACATTCCAATAAATACATCACCCATAAATTCACCCACTTTTTCCCAAAATTCCAACAACACCCTTTCACCCACAATACCAAATTCTCCACTTCCACCAAACTCACCAACAAACAACCCTTTCATACAAGAAATGGTGGACCAACCCATGGGCTATTACAATAGGCCGGACCCTAATCGGTCTTGTAACACCCGGAAATGTACCCTATTTTTCTAGTAGAAATATTTTACGAAAGCTTTTCAGTAAATTTAAGTTTTAAATTAGAATTTTAAGTTCCGAGTCGAATTTAGAATTTCCGAGTTCGTATTTGGAATTTCTGCGAGATTCCATGAAAATCCCGTCTTAAGGCGAGTTTAACTTTTCTTGACTTTTGAGTTGGGTTTGACTTTCTTGACTTTGAAACCGTCTTTGACTTTTTCCTACACAACTCACACTACTCCCTCCCTTAACCTAATTTTTCATTCATCACAAAATCAAACACAAAACCCTTTCTTCTACCTTAAGAAACTTTCCCTCTTTGAATATCGATCTTTGATTCGTCGTAACTTCTTTGTTACTTGATAGAATTTACGTAAGTTTATCTTATTCTTCTTCCCGTACCTTCCTCTATCCGTATTGATATTAAAATTATCGTCTTTCTCGCTTTTCAAGCTTTCCGTCTTTCTCAAGATGAACTTTATTCATCTTTTTGCGATCTATTTGTAGGTGGTGACCTCCAAGATCCCGACAAAGACTATTTCCTTATAGAAGAGGAGCTTGACGATTAGTGAAGTCGCTTTAAGGTAACGGTGAAGGGTTACTCGGTATCACTTACGTGTTTTACATGTTTATATGCTAGAAAATCGTATTAGATTACGATTAGGAAGATTAGAAACCATGCTATGATTAGTAAATGATGTTATATGATGAATATTGATGATATATATTGATAGTTGATGATTATTAGAAGTATATATAAGTTTTGGATTGAATTGGTTAAGCTTTGGAAGCTCACGGATGAAGGGGTGTTCCCAGCCGGTCGACCGGCCGCCGGTCTGACCACCGGCTGAGAACACTTCAGTAACTCATTTTGGAAACTTGGTTTTTGCATGAAGAGGTGCTCCAAGCCGGCCTACCGGCCACCGGTCCATCCACCGGCCTGGAACACATCAGTAAGGGAAGTTTTGATTTTGGTGTGATGTTCTGTGCCGGTCGACCGGCCGCCGGTCCACTGACCGGCCCATACCTCTTTTCTCTGTTTTTGGGATTTTGCCTGTGTTCTGAGCCGGCCCACCGGCCACCGGTCACTTGCCCGGCCTGGAACACGGCTGTGTTGTTTTCCTTTGACTTTTAAAACTCGTGATTTATAATAGTTCGCATGATCGGTTTACCGTATAATTTTACGTAGTGTCTTATAATATTC